>JAWWEN010000009.1:4263548-4275652 GCA_035582955.1 Sycophila texana
ATTATAACTATTTGGTTCGTCTTGATCATTTTTTCAAACCTACAAACTCTACTACTCCCACGAACGTTCGAGTCATCCTTTATTTAATAAAATTTAGGTATAATAATAATTTATCATGGTTTTGAATAAATTATATAAAAGAATTAAACTCGTATATAATATTAAATTATATAATATTATAATAATATAATATTAAACTCGTATAGATTTAATTACTGCATTAAAGGCATATATAAATAAAATATTCGTTTATTCTAACAAACGATCCCTCATTGCAAAAGAACGAATACTTAAATTTGAATTAGAACCTCCTGCTATTACCACTGAACCCGATCAATGTATGGAAGTGTCACCTGTCAGCTCTCACGGAAGCCGTTAGTATCCCCACACACTTATCACCTCGCCTCTCTGATTTTTACGCCCTTCGCGCGGGTCTCACGAGCGAGCAGTCGCTCACCGGGCCGTTTACGTCATTATCGTCTCTCGGCCGCGGGGGGCGATGCACGCAAGTAGAAGCGGGCCGGCGGAATCCGCGGGGGCGGTGGGGATCGATCGTCGGTGCGCTCGTGTGCTTGAAACGCCGCCGGCGAATCAGCCCGATCCCCGCGCGAAATATTAATTGCTCGCGTCGCGATCGCGACCGAGCGGATCGCCCCCGGGCTATTAGCGGGATGAGCTTTACGCAGATGCGCAATTAACTGCGGTGCGCTGCCGTCGCTTTTTCGCGTGCGTGCTCCACGGTTTTCTGCTTCCCTCTCTTTCTCTCCCCGTCGGTACGATAAGCGGTATTGGCCGGTGATAAGGCTACTATGCTCACGATGTTGGCATGCTTTGTGTGCTTCTCGGATTTATGAGGAAAAAGTAGAAGTGCACGATAAATTATGAACTGAAATTACATGCTTTTGCGCATCAGATAAATTGAGCAATGCGTATGGAACGAGTGAGTTAACAGTTGATGCTGGCGCTATAAATTTTTTGGTTCATTCGAGACCGCCAACGGAATATTTTCCTTTTATAACTCCCGGAATGCAATTTAATACCGAGGAGTCATTAATACGGACTAAATTATGAATTCGCCTTGGTCATATTACTAATAAGAGAAAGTTTTTCTTTGATGAGACGAACAAAAAAAAAAAAAAAAAAAGAGGGCCAGAGGATGAAATTTCTTTTTTTTCGGCTGTAAGTAGATTCTCGTGTTATACAATACCTCGGCGGTATGCATAAAACGAAGAGATTTATTAATCTGCGTAAAAGCGTTATTGCATTCACTTTTCATGATGACTACCATTTTCCATTAAAATAATTACAATATTTCAGTGTAAAAGAGTGGAATTTTTTTTTTCACCGGGGCTCCTCGCACAATAGGAGCAGGAGATAAGCGCATATAAAAGTGAAGGCTGAAATTCGAGCGAGGCTATATACGACGAGCCCCGGAGTTCATGCTCTTTTCAGGCGGTTAAAAGCATTTTAACGGATTAAGATTTATCACGCCGTGAGGAATTAATCTTATCACAATTTAGGCACGATTTTGCGAAACGGTTAAAGCAAATTTAATGCACTGCCATTTTTTTTTTCTTTGCCGGCTCCGCTCGAAAACGAACCATTATCCAATGGAAGATCGTAAATAACTTGTTGCGAATTTCGCGTCATTTTTCTGCTCTAATGAATTCCTTTTAATTTCTCGTAAAACACTCGCCTTTGTGAATCCAAAATTTAATCGCATAATGGGATTTATTCGACGAGGAAAACTGAATGGATCCATTGCAACAATGAGAAAATGAATTATTTTAATAAAGAACCGCTCCCCACGACCCAGTTTCATTATTTACCCTCACATTCTCGATTCTTCCGTCGCTATTGCAATAATTCAATATCCGAAAATCTAGAATCGATAGGGCGAGTCGCAAAATATATTTGTACAAGAAAATATTCCTCCAACGCCGATAAAGAAAAAAAAAAAATTACGACAGCCGTAGCATAATTTATGTACGCGTAGCAGCGACGCGAAGGCTACAGGATATATAGGAAATTTAATTGCGATTCTCGAGACATCGCTGATGTAGCTTCGCGCGAGCCGAATATCGAGTTCCGGCGTCGAGTGATGGAACCGGATCGTCGAACGAGCGAGCGAGAGAGAGACAGAGACAACGGTACGACGTAATCAATTTTCAGATCGGCCATCGACATTGACATCGAGTGCTCTTCCGGCCGACAGACACTCCAACCGGCCGGACGGAGGATACACACAAGGTCACGTTCTCTACGAGCACACACACACGCACACACCCACACAGACGCGCCCAACACGAACGCCGCGGCCCCGAGAGGAGCCTCCGCAGCCGTCGCTCGGCCACTTTGCGTTTCATGGCGAAAAAGCCCCGGGTGGAGGGCTGCGGAGGAAGGGAGGTATACGGCTTTGTTTGAAATTCGAAGCGGAAAAGCCGGAAAGGACTTGGCGAGCGGCCGATATTACGGGGAGAGGGCCGCCCCCGAATAAGCGCGCCGTCGGACCGACTTGAACGCGCATCGATCGCGGAGGGCTAAAAGGGATAGGAGCGAGACCGGCGTTGTCGTCGTGGCCGCGCCGTCCGTGCAAAAAGGCGCGCGCTGCACTGTTTACCATGGTATTGGCGGCGGGGGAAGTAGTTCTTTCGCGGGTAGGAGGGCTGTTTTACCTCGAGTGAATGTGCTTTTTCTCGAAATCACGTTTGCCAATGTTTGGCGCGCTGCTCTCTTTGCCGGTGAGCGACGTCAATGAGCTGCTTCCGCGGCGAAAGAAAATATTGAACCTTCACGTCGAGAGAGTAAATTAAACTTTCAACCGCTGGCAGCTCATCAATGAATGCCCAGTGTGTGTACACGTAGAAAAAAAAGTAACCTTCTTGAAACTATTTATAAATGCAACAGTTTGAAACATTTTTCTTTAAAGGTATAAAAATGATTTAAATTTAAATTTAATCAGGAGATTTAGTTTTAGTATCCGGATTTAAATGAATTTTAGTTTGTAGAGTCGAAATAAAACTATTAATCATTTACATGTCTTTATGTCTTTTTTCTCCAAGTATGAGTGATTCGATTTATCTCGAATAGGTTCGGATGAATATAAAAATGTTCCATACGAGATAAGACTAAAGCGTAGCTCAAAGAAAGAGAAACAAAGTTGCGCAGAGTCGATCTTTTAATTCAACATTATAGAAACAAATTCCCCGCCGTCGGGAGGAAAAAAGCTTATCATTAACGCGGCGAATGTAACTAAGCGATCACCGCCGAGATGAGCGAAAGAAAGGAATGAGTCAGAAGCAGCTTTAAAAAGGCAAAAGTGCGCGCGCGAGCCTTCGCGGGAGCCGACGAGTAACGAGCGCAGCCGCAAAGAGCAGCATTCGAGTCGGTCTGATGAGAGGTCAAGACGTTCGCGCGGGCGCCGGCAGACTGCCAATAATAATCCCGGCCAGCTCCTCCTCCTCCTCCTCCCCCGCGTCGCCCGTTTTCTCTCTCGCCATTAAAATAATCTGATAGTCCGCGGGACGGAGAGACCAAGAGACAAGGACAGACGGTGGCAGCCGGCAGATTGCTCGCCGTCGTCAAAAGGGAAGGACCGGAGGGAGCAGCGCGTCGTCTCGCCGGGAGGGGGCGAAATTGCGATAACGCGAATTACTGAGCAAGCGACAACGAGAGTCTGTCTGATTGAGCCGAAATTAAGGAGCGGACGTCAATGCGCCCGGCCTGGAGGAGCCGAGGGCCGGCGGCAATGAGAGACTCGCGCGCGTTTCTTATATTTGCCGCAGCGGAGGGAAAGAAGAGAGGCCCTCGTCGGGCTTCATTTGCGGCGTTCACCTTCGCCTCTCGGCGACTGCCGCTACTCCCACTCTCCCGGCCGCCTCCTCGCGGACGCTGAATGCCGTGGGCCGGTAATTGCCGCGCGGCACTACTCGCCCGATGCATTTCCTCGTCGCCGCGCGTTGCACGCAACCGAGTGGCCATTCAACCGGTCCCCCGCGCACGCGAAAAGGCGCGTTCTGATAAGTAATAACACACCTGCCGACGAGCCTGGAATGCTTATCCTCGCGGAGGGTAAATAGATGAGTGCCTTTTTTATATGCGTCGGGCCTGGGTGAGACGCTATTTATAAAATTCTGAGGGTTGCATTTTTTTGCGAATAATGTATGCTGCGGCTGCACTGATAAGGGGGGATTTATTTATTCTTACGTGGCAATGAACTTTTTTTTTTTTTAATTTTGTTGTAATTTTTTAGAAGATGGCCGATCTGTTATTGCAATGAAGATCCGAACAAATGGATTTGCTTCAAAGTGATAATTAGCGGAATTGTGTTATAAGGAATAACGAAATTCTCGCTACAATCAATTCAGCTTCGCTTGGCCAGTTGGCTGGCATTTGCAGTGAGAAACTTGAAATTGCATTACGCCAAATTCAACGCGATTCTGCAGCTTCAGGAAACTTGTATATATACATGAATTCCGTATTATTCCACTCAAGTGCTAATGATTTCTGCTGCAAGTTCATTCGCTCAGTTGCGCGCTTTACGGCGCTATATATATATATACATATTGCGACAGACGCACCGTCAATGCAGCTGCGAATAAGACTTGCATATATTTATTCGCGTGATATTTTTAAGATATTAAAACTTTATTAAAATAAGACAGGCTCGTAGCAAAAAATTGTATGTTCCTAAAGCAAAAAATGCAACAATTCTGAATTTTTTTTATACTACTTTTTTTCTCCGATGTTCAGAAAACGCTCGAGTAAAAGAAACGACGAGAAAAAAGCAATTAATTTCGTATATCATCAATTTGCGACGTCGCTTGCTAACAACACGGCTTACACCTCATAACGCACGTAACACCCGCGCTCCCAGCTCGGCAAAAAAAAAAAAATCACTCGACGGCCTTATCTCGGAACGGCTAATTCCCCAGGGGTATCTCGATAACGCGGCTACTGCGACGCGCCAAAGAAAAAAGAAAGCGTAATTTCCTATTTCTTAATTAACCAACTTGCCGGTCTAATCTGCGTAATCCTGATAAAAACCCGGCGACGAGGGCGCAAATTAATTTCATCCTCATGCGCGTACCCCTCATTCCCGGACCTCGCGAGCATGCTTCGAGCAACGACTCCGCGCATGAGCGACCCTTCGTCCCGACCAGGGTAGACAAATTTTATTCAGCCGACGTCACGCACGTGTCGATTGCGCCGCGAACTTTCGAGTGGAGGGTCGAGAAAGAGAGGAGCAAACGCGCGCCTACAAAAGTGACTGCAGGGAGACGACGACTGCGGAGCTGTGGAAAATTCAGTTTCGTCGGAAGGTTTTTACTTTTAATACAGTTACTATGCGGGGATCGTTGCGGGAGAGCCGCTAAAAATCCGATGAGAGTTTGAATTAAGATATTCGTAAGAGTTGAGAAAATTCGCAATAAATCGGGATTTGACTAGCATCGTTCGATAATAAGTTTGTATAGTGTAGCATCCCATTTTTAATCGACTTTAAGTAATAATAAAAATAAATGATCAAAGATCAGTCTTAAAGAACTGAGCGAGATTTCGAAAAATCAAATACACTATCTACAGTATAATTTCACGAAATTTATTTAAAAATAAAAGACTTAAAATTTTATCCATTCAGTACGCTTAAATCCCAGTCAGCTGTTACGATTGGCCAAGTTTAACAAATTGAGCGTAGTGATTCTAAACATCAAGTGGAAGCATTTAAAATTATTAAGCGAATCAGACAACTCCAAGCGTATTTACAGTGCGCTAAAGAAGCCGATGAAAAATTCCCGGCTCATCGTGAAAAGTTAAAAAGGGCGCAGCGCCGGGATCGCGGTGCTCGGCGAGCGAACGAGAGCAGGAGCCGAGAGGGGAAGAGAAAGTCGAGGCAAGCAAAGGTGCCGGCGTCGCCCAGAGAGAGAGCAAGTCCCCGGCGCGGACTCAAGGACCATCCTTTCCCACAGCCACTTTGGCGCGGCAGCTGACGGGGATAAAAGTTTCAGGCGGCAGCAGTGTTTTCTCGTGTTCGCCGAGGCCCACCTACCACCGATTGAGACGCCGCTGCCTGACACGCGGGATAAATATTTCCAAAACACAGCACAGACTCGTCGACGATTCGCTTTGTCCCCTCCTACGGCGCTATGTGCAGCTTCGGACGATAAGGACGTAGTTCCCGGGTTGTAGTCTGCCCGTCACGGCGCTTCCGTTTTTTTTTTTTTCGATGTTGACTTTTTCGCTCGAGGGGATATCGTCTTACGTGCGGGAGGGAAGGCGGGTAAGCTTCTTAATTTACTCGAGGTGGTCCCCGGCGCACGCGACGTTCTTCCTCAAAGCCGATCGGCCCGGGGCACGCAGCCTCGGGCAGATTGAAGCAACAGCTCGTTATGTTTTTCTAGGAAATGCGACTTTCAGTGGCGTAATTTTAGTTAAACACGTGAGCGTGCAGGGGGCATTTTCGTCGCAATTGGAATATTTCTCTCTTAATCCTAATGAGTTAACGGGAAATGACAATCATTTTATGAAGTTTAATTTTACGTTCTACCGTGAAGTAACTTCATCAACTTAAATACCTAGACTTTTTTCCTCCTTTGAAGTTATCACCGTCAGGTTCCTGCCTCAGAAACTTGCTATTTAAATTTAAATGTTTACAGGCACTTAATTATTTCGTATAAGGAAATATTGTACTGATAACTCGCTATTGATCGAAACAGAAATTTTATTTTTAACAATAATAAATTTTTATTCAAAATGAATTAAATTCAACTACCTACAACTACTTTGGAAGCTACCTTTCACATTTCTATATGAACTCATGACCTGGAGTTCCACGGTGCACAAAAGTTTAGAAAGTGCAAAAGTTCATTGACTCTTCCTGGATCAAATAGACTTCGATAAAGATGCGACCAAACTCTCTACGACAGTTGCGTTTGAATTAAGTATTTCACAAAGAAAACATCGTAAAATAAATAGTTTTTCTAAGCCACCCCAGGTGCATCAACCACTTCGAAACTCTCATCGCCGCACGTACACGGATAGAAATTTTTTAGAAAAAATTACAATATTAATAGTAAACCGAGTCACAGACTGGCGAATAAAAATTAGAGTTGTTAAATAAAAAATTACTAGAGTTACAGTTAAAATTACAATACTGTATAGTAAAAATCAGTAAAGTCTAGTAATTTTTGCTCGCCAATCTGGTAACTCTTTTCATTTGGCTAGTTTGTGAACACTTACAAGTCAGTATTCTAATTTTAGCTAGATTTATCGCAATTTTTGCTAAAAAATTTCTCTCCGTGTACGATCTCGAATTTAACAGTCACCGAAAAAAAGAACGTCACGGCGATAGCGACGGCATCCTCGAATAAGAATTGAATCTTAAGCGACTAGTTCCGACTTTTTTTTTCTGTCTCCCTCGGAGTTTCAAGGATTTGCAACGGACGAGAGCACAAGAGGTGCTTTTATTTCATCTGGTCCTCCCGCGTCGGTGGGATAGGAGTGTTTGTTACGGGCGGCGCGGCGCACGGACAAAACGGCTTAGACAGCACTTCGTAGCCACCCCCTGGCTGCGCAGCCCTCCCTCCGGTCCACGGGACTAGCCGTGGCTTAGTCCTTAAGCCGCGAGGATGACAGAAGCAGGGACGGAAACTCCCCACTTTAGTGCGCGTCTTCGGTTTCGGGCCAACTTTTCTCTTTCGACTCTCCCCCTCGCGGCTTCTTATTTGCCTCCGCGATTTATCGAAATTTAATGCGCTCCGTGCCAAATCAATTCCGGACCCTGGGCATCGCCCAAATCGCATAAACTCCCATAACGACGTCTGGGACCGCGAGCTTTCCCCTAACTTGTCACGCTGTCGATATTTTTTTTTTTCATTTTTTTTTTTTCAAATCGTACGCCGTCGATAATCTCAGTTTAATGACTTTGCTCACGCATGTCATACACGTTATATTTGTTTATTATTGTTTTTTTTTTTTTAAATATCGATGTAGTAAAATTTAAATTTAATTCC
The DNA here is from genome assembly GCA_035582955.1 of Sycophila texana. NCBI lineage: Eukaryota > Metazoa > Arthropoda > Insecta > Hymenoptera > Eurytomidae > Sycophila > Sycophila texana. The sequence goes on from JAWWEN010000009.1 coordinate 4,271,558, forward strand.
GTGAACTTCACTTCACGTTTTCAGTTTTAATCTAAAAATTGCGAGCGTCGCGTGTATACTGCGCGAAATGCTCATCGTGAACTAAAGTTTCGCGCGTAAAAAAAGTTAGAAAAATAGTGAGCTTGAAAATTAAATTTTAACAAGCGCGCTGGGTTTGTTTGTTTGCAAAATATTCGCGGCTCATTCGGCGTTAAGCAGCGCGCAAATCCCTGAAAAACGCCGAAGGGCAAAAAATCGTATGGAAAAATAAAATAAGCAAGTTAAACAAACGGCCCTTGTACTGCCAGAAGAGATTACGGCCATACTTTTCCCGCGAAGATAGACCTTTGCCAAATGTTTCTTTCTCTCATCCCTCCCCCCCCCCCCCCTTTCCCCGACGCAAGATAATACGAGCGTAAATAAAGTTCGCCCGGGACTGGAGTTGTACGTCGGTCCGATATAAATTATGAAGCAACGAATGGAAGTAACGGCGCTCTCGGACTCCCCCCTCCCCCTCCCCCACCGCCCAGTCGGTGCTGTAAAGTCAGTTTCGACCAAGTGAATTCTGCCCTTCTGGCCGCGGGAGTGTCTCTCGGATCGGCGTCTTTCTTCGTGCCGAAGAGTCGCGGCAGGCAATTCGGCGCCTTGGGTATTTAAATTGGCGCAAAAGCGAGAGTACCAGCGCAGTACGTCTTGTGAGCGGGATTCGAGCGCCGAAGGGACGTGAATAATTGCGAGGAATTTTTAGAGGGTACGAGCAGGAATGCCGGGAAGATTTTTTTATAGGTTGCGGTGTTTCGCGAGCGAGGCGTGGGCGCGCTAATGAAATGCAAGGAAACTAAAGCGACATCAGAAAGATTAAGAATTCCGACTGTTTATGGTAGGGTCTGATGAATACTGTTGAGATTAAAGTAAAAAATTTAGACTGGAATTATTTAGTTTCCTGAACTTTTAAATAACTGTCGAACCTCAGGAGAGGCATGAAAGAGAATTAACCGTGTGTTATAGTAAAATATTTATCCAAGAAAATCAAGTGTCGGCTTGTCTGATCCTCCGTCAACGCACATCCATAGAAGTCGAGCGTATACACATTTAAAAAAGAAATAAAGAACAATAACCCGTTTTCTCTTGATTTTCCTTAAAAACTTCAGTCATCCTTTCAGGCAACTGTTAAATAATTCATAACAACCAGTTTTCCCATTCAAGAGGGTGTACGGGAAGATTCAACAAGACAGAGGCAGACAATAAAACCGCCTTCGCCGCACGCCTCGGCTGAACTTGTCTTTCAACTTCATTGCCGAGTGCGTCTGCACACGCAGTGCATCTTCAGCGAGAGGATGCGAAGGGTAGAACGAAGAGGAGGAGGAAAAGGCTAAATGAGAGGCACTCTACGCGAGAAAGCGATGACCCCCGAGGAATGAGCGATAAAGGTGAGGCTCCGACGTAAAAGTAGCCGTGTTGACCCTCGTTTAAGCGCTCGATCGTGCAGTCTTGCGCTGTTCTCTCGTACGAGAGCGCCACCCTCTCTGTCCCTCTCTCACCTCTCGTTACTCTTACTCAGCCCAGACGATGAGCACGCATTTTCATTCACGCCACCGTCGCCTCTCTATCGCGTACACTTTTCACGCACGAATTAACGCGAGAAATCGAGCCGCGAATTTGCAAGTAATTGCGTGTGAATTTTTTTTTCTTTGCATTGCTATTTAAGACGAGTAACGGTTATTGCACCGGATATTTCGCTGAGGTGGTTCTTACACGAGTCTAAGCGCGTCATTTTGCTGCATTAAAGGCGGACGAAGAGAAGGCAGGAAATAAAACTTTCCAAATAATTCAATCAGTGCACGGTGGTTCTCGACGATATTTTTATCTTCTCGAAAAAAACGCGAATCTATATCTCCGGGGATTAGATTTGTCCGTCGTTCTCCGCAATCCCGGAAGGAACTGCTCGCTCGGCAGTCTTTCGCGTCAGCTTATCTTCAAAGAGACGGAGGAAGGCCAAAAAAGGAGGTACAAATGAAAAAGATATATGCAATAATAGAACGAAGATAGAAATCGATCCTATAAAATGAAGAGACGAAATAAAGCGAGATTTTTTTTCTCAACGCAAAATCGAATATATTTCAAAGGAAAAGCAACAAATTGAAGAGCGAAGACGGTTATATCGATCTCCCGGAGCTAAACTCTGTCGATTTACTCCCAGGAGCGGAAGAATGAAGAAAGCAAAATAAACCGCACGCGTCAAGCTGTACAGCCGGAAAGCGGAAGCACTAAGAGAGAGAGAAGAAAACCTGGGAGAATGGGAGCGCGGAAAAGCTCGCCGGGTCCAGGAGGAGGTCACCGGGGAGCGCAAAGCGGAGCGTGACGCTGGCGCGACATTATGCGCGGAGCTCTCGCGAATTTCCCGGCCGCCGGCGTGATTCCGACGTAATAAAGAGGGAAGGCATGGTGTGTGTATATATAGGAGTTCACTCGCGCGGGGGACCGAGCGGAGCAAAAAAGAAAGATCGTATACGGCGAGTCGCCATAGTGACGGCGAGCGAGCCACCGTATCGGCCGATCTCCCCGCGTGCTCGCGCGAATTTACGCCTCTTAACACGTGAACGTCGTGCGCCGATAAAGCGCGCCCCCTCCGAGCGCTCCTCCTTTTCCCATTCCGTCGTACGGCTTGCTTTGTCTCCGGCTACGGCAAGGCGCTCCCCCCTTGGTTACGAGCGATACACGTGCTCCTGTCCCCGAGCTTCAGCAGCGAGCGCTGCTTCACTTGCGCGCGCCAGCGAGCTGCTGCTTTTCACGATGTTTCATTTATTGCCCGCTGCCTTCTTGACTTGGTAATACTCCCTCTGTGAATAAATTCTGAACCGGCGAGTATAAGTAGAAAACAAGTTACAAGTTTTTTGAGAAAATTCTTGTAATAAAAGTAATTAATTCGCTTTTTTAACCGAATGCTCTGTATGAAATTTTTGGAGAAAGCTACTTTTCCAATTCAATTAAAAACTTAGTTATTTCTATTAGTTTACTCGATACCAAGAGAATAGAATGTAAGATAACGTAAACTACACTTTAGAGAAATTTTATTTAATTACGTGTAATTTTTATAAAAAAAAAAAGACAACCTCTTGAGGTAACTTACGCTTTGCAAGGGATCAAATAAATCCTCTTCCTATAGACAATAGCAAAATTTAATGGAAAATGTAATGAAAATTTCGTGTTATCGCTATAAACAAATCTGCAGCAAAATGAAAAACCCCCTACTTAAAATGTCGTTATTTTTATTCTCAACTTTACTGATCTTTATCATCACTAATAAGTCGCACTATTTTTTTCCTCCGGGCTCACTCTTCACCCTTCTTATAGTTGACTATGGGGCCGTCTTTCACGGCTCTGTACACCACCACGCCACCCGTGGAGGGAAGATGTTTCCCTCCCACCTCCATTTTTTACAGGCAGACGCCCTTCTTTTTGCTCGTGGGAATGTTTACGAGATCAAGCTCCTCGCCTGTTCTGCTTTTCGCTCTCGGCGCTCGCTTTTTCACCCCCCAACAACGCTCGCCTCGCGGAGCGTCGAAATTGCCGCCTTCCGGGATTTCGGGAGGATCCAGCCGTTCGCATCTTCTCCCTCGCTATCTTTCTTTAACTCTATCTTGCTCGTTCTCTCGTTTAACGGCGCCCGGAGAGGAAAAAATCCACCTCGTGAAAACAGCCTCGGAAGATTACGACGAGCGGGGAAATTCCAAAAATGCCTGGACCATGCTTTCTCATCAGTATAGAGAGATAAACCATCAGATCTACCGCTTTTTATTTACCGTGAAAATGCTGCGTGAATTTGAGATTGGCGCGAGGGTAAAAAAATGGTATAACCCTCGTACATTTCCTTATCAAAGGACTTCCAGGCTTTTAACGTTGAGACCATAAACATTTTAACTCGCGCAGATAGCAGTGTAAATAAAATCTAAACTTAAAATTCGAAAAATGATCGTAAACGATCAAGGTGAAATTGAAATTTAGTAGTAGTAGTAGTAGTAGTAGTAGTAGTAGTAGAAGTAGTAGTAGTAGTAGTAGTAGTAGTAGAAGTAGTAGTAGTAGTAGTAGTAGTAGTAGTAGTAGTAGTAGTAGTAG
>JAWWEN010000009.1:4290142-4339587 GCA_035582955.1 Sycophila texana
AATTAGTGGGATACTTTTAACCTGCAATGTATTACTATATACATCAAAATTTCACTAATTCAGATTTACATAGTAGCAAGATTTATTTAATTATGGGAAAAGAAAATTTAAATAATTGATTTACATGACGAAACATAATGCGGTCCACATTTTGTTTTAATTAGCACCCACGCGTAGACTTACAATAGTAAGAAAATGTATTAACAATGGCAACAGGTTAATTGAGTGAGACCTAGTTTATTTTGAGTTAAATTACATTGCTACTGAAGCAAATTCAATTTAAACAAGACCTCAAACAAGTGTAAATGACTTAGATACGCCGTCGGCTTTCACAAAATACATTATAAATCTAATTATTACACCAAACTAAACAATGTTGTTAACATTAGTGTCGCCGTGAAACAATATTGTCAAGACCTGTGACTTTACTCCCCTTAATCTGACTGCGGTAAGATTTATTGTCTCCTTAACCGTAAAAAAAAATTTAAGGCGCGCAAACAGCTCGTAAAAGTAAAAAAAAATCTCGCGCGAACACTAAGACTACGGCATAGCTCAAGGGCACTATACGTGAGATGCATCGCGAGAGCAGAGGCGAATATTCTTACGTGCGCTTCTAAATAAAATATCGCCTGAGCGCGCGGGCGTCTGATCGAGGAGAGCGCGACTTCCCTCAGCCAGGCCACCCGCGGCAAATTCGATCAAAGACGCAGACGCGAAATCGACGATCGATCCTCGCGGCGGCGAGCATCCCCCCCGCGAGGAGCTCACATGCATGCCCGCCCGCCGTTTCGCCAACGCAACGCGCTGGATTTATCAATTTATCGCGAGCAATACGCCTGGATGGCAAGCTTACACGAGTCGGGTTGTTACTGCGAGCTATAAACAGGCAAAAAGTCCACGCTTTTTTTCTAAATAAGCTTCTTAAACTGTTATTTTTTGAAAAATGTTGTGCAATTTTTGTATTTCATGCGAAGTTCATAGATACGTTCAATTTTTATAACAGTTTTTTTTTTATACTGTTTAGCGAATGATCGCGTTGATCGATTGATTCTAAGATCTAGTTTAAGAAACAGTCTCCATGGAAAGTAAAAAGTATTCTACGTTTTAAAAATAGAAAATGATGAAATTGAAACATTTGTTAATCGCGATTACGCTTCTTAAAATTGTAATAAGCTACTGAAGACGTTATTTTCAAAGGGTATTACTGTAATTAACTGAATCGAACAATAAAATCGCGTAATAAAATGGAGTACAGTAAAATTCGTATTCCAAATTAACGCGGAGCTCTTAAAAAGTTACCTCACTGGCATATACGTACGAAAGAGAGAGGGACGCGCTGCCGCACCAAGCAAATAAAGCGATTAAATTTAAAGCGGCAACAACGACAGGTATTACGGCACTATGTAAAGACTGCAAATGGCGCATTGCATTCTTCCAGGATACCGCCGATGGCCCCTGATGGTAGCGACTGCGGGAACGGTGTATTATGCAAACAACCACTTTACCCGGCCGCGTGCATCTGACCGACGGTAAATGTGTGTAAGGTTGGAGAACATCAACGATCGCCGACTAGACTGGAGCGATTAATTCTTCAGGGGACTCGGATCTAATCCAGAGGAGGATTCATTGCGAGAAAATTCTCTTGTTTTATGTATAAGCCTAATGCAGCAGTTTCTATTGGTTTTTACGTCGGAGACTAGCCGGAGATTTTAGTTAAATTATTTAGAAGTTTGGTTTATCCTCTCAAGAAACTTCTTTATTTTTTTCCCTACAAAGATAACACGAATTGCACTATAAGAAGAAATAAAATGGTCTATAATTAATTTAAAATGATTGTTAAATTTAAAAGACCTTGGAGAATTATTTTCTAATTAAAACCGAGATTTTAGTCAGGATTCTTGATTCTCTTTAGTACAATAATTATCAATAAAATATAATACTACTATACAATACTATACAAAAGCTTAGTTTAATAAAAATATATACAAAAGTACCTAACACAAAACGTAATCACTATGCTTCTTTAAATAAAACAGCGCTATCGTTTATAATTATGAAAGTCCCATTTACGACAAAAATAAAGCAATAACAAATTCGAACGTTTTCTTATCTAGCTTGTATATAAACACGAAACAACATGAACCCTAAAAAAAAATCGAGCGTAATCCACAGCTTCCAATTTTCCGGGGAACCAAGGACGAAAAGAAAAGATCTAAGAGAAGCATCTTTGATAAAGCGCAGTCCGCACCCTCGCCGCGTCTATTAGCCCCGGCCGTATCGCTTATCGGTAGCGAACCTCTCTCGGCTTTTTTTTTTCACGACCCCGTGTGCGTCGTGCGTTGCAGAAAAGCCTGCGCTCTCGAAAGGATCGAGCCTCCGTTGGCCATCGTCGTCCCCCATCGTAGCGATCGCACTTCGCGATATCGCACGGCGTTCAATTATCCGCGCACTCGGTGCGGCTCCCCCCGTACGACGCCGTCCTGGCTTATTAAGACCGACGACGAGAAAAAGAAAGTGACGAGGGGACAAAAAAGGCCGCCCCATCCTGAAATCGTTTCGGTCGCGGGGAGCTGCGGTTTCTACTGACGAGTGACTATTGTGTACTATAGCATATAGTGCTCCTATTTCTATTCCAGTAAATAACAAACGTGATTACAATCACATTTTTTCGTAAAATTTATAAATTTAATAAATTATTAAAAAAATTACTGGTACTTCTTTTCGTCAAGATCAGTTGATATCAAAGAATAGTTGAAAAAGTTATTATATGAATGTTTATGATAATAGAAACCGTTGAAATAAAAAATACGTAAAAGCTAGTACGTTTTTTTTTTTATGCTTGCACATTCTTCGCCCGGAATCATTTTACATGATACGCATCATACGCAATACTAAATTGCTAAGTCCACAGTTTTGTGTATTGTTGACTAATTGACTAAACTGATGATACTACATAAAATTCTTTAATCATTCCACTGAAAAAACGATATTTTTTTTAGGTAAACCAGTATAAGCTTATATTTAAGATTTTAAATTGATGTTAATTTGTCGATAAGACTGTGGATGTCCACTTATATAATTATAAATTATTTAAATCTAAATTAGCATACAAAATTTTTAATAACAATGAAATAGTATTATCACGAAATTTTAATTTCTATTAAAATTGTATTCCTAACTTGAACAATTTTAATTGCTCTTCCGTTATTCCCTTTATAAAAAATGCATGGGCTTTTCATTGTAGTCAGTATTTCTCGCGTTGTGATTGGTCAAGCGATAGTTGTCTTTTATTATTTATATTATTGTTTATGCGATAACCTCTAAACCGAATCTCCGCGCGCGAAGCGCGCGCCTGATCTAGTTAATATAAAAAAAGTGTGTTGAGTGTCGTGGAAACAAATGATCCAAGTGAAATCTACACTATACTTATTTTCTTTACTGAATTCTGATTTTCTCCAATAATAATAGCAATATATTCGGCGAATTGAAATCTTTCAGTATTCCCATCGGTAATTTCTACTTCCTTCAAACAATCAGTAGCTATAATTAATTACATCACTTTAATCAATTGCAATTAAAACATTCGCAAGTTCCGAAAAAATTGACTCTTCACCTTTAAAATGTGCTCATCAAAAATTTCGCGCAGCCCAAAAACAAACGTATACCTTTCTTTACTCTTAACAAATGTTTTTTCATGAATCCTTGCACCGTTTACTATAGCTTGAAATAAATAATCCTCATGAAAATGTATGACAAAAATCTATCAATAAAATATCCGAATTCCCGAGCTCGAATACTTGTGCATCGTCGCAGTATCCACTATCTCCCAGTCCCGGAAAAGGAAGTAAAGAGCCGGGAACTCCCGCCCCCGCGTCACGCACAGAGCCGCAGCGAGCGCACGGGTATCCGATAAGCAATTCTCGGGGGCCGGCCGATTTGCGGTACAGGCTCACGGCGTCCGCGCGCAGACGAATTTCAATTTCCGGAAATGAGATGAGGGCATAAGCCCTTCCACGCAAATGCGTTACATCCTGTTGGCGCGCGGGCCGGATGCGACGCGACCCTTCGCGCAATCCAGCGAGGGCGGAGGGAGCTTCGAAAAAGGGCGCAAGTCCCTCCGACCCGGGGGTGAGCGCGCGTGCGTCGGTCATTCGCAAATATACGCGCGCACAAAGCGGGGGTGAGGGCAGAGCTTATACTACCGTCACGTAGAGTGGAGTACTTATCTTCGAATTACGAATTTTTCCAAGCTCGCGAACCGTCGAAGTTTGCCAATATTTTCGCTGAGCAAGAAAAAGAGGGCTTGGCTTTACGTCGTCGTTATACTTTTTTTTACATTCGTGTATATCTATAATAAAAATTAATTAAGCAGATTGAGCTGCAGTATAATAGTAACTAATTTTTTCAAATAATGACTTGAATGATTTTATAAAATGTCTCATGCTCATCATGATATTAGATACAATTAATTGAGTCTTGATAAAAAATAGAATATAAAGTGTTAAATATTCATATATGCCGAATGTAAACCAGACTAGTTTTGCATGAAAAAAATTGGTGATATAAAACATTTTTCTCGTTCGCTCTACTAAGGGCTTTATTCGGGAGCGGCGTCATCAAACAAACACTTGTCAACGCGGCTTGAAACTACTATGAACTAACTTTGAGCTCGCAGCCGTTTATTTAACAACGCGATTTACTTTTAAGCGTTTCATTAGTTCAGAACGTCTCTCTTCTCTAGACGTGACAGCTCAATTTTGTAACTATCACCTTCCTAAAATTAATTCTTTAAGTTATTTGAAATTTAAAAGAAATCGACCTTCATAAACATTTCAATTGAGAAACAAAAATAAATTTCGTAATATTCAATCATTTTTAAATTATAAAATGAAAATGAAATTGAAGCAAGCAAAATCAAATCAAATATCACTGCGATTTAAATAAGGTGGAAAATTCGCGCACCAAAATGAAGCGCCCGCAGCGCTGAAAGGGCGGGAAATCGTTGCAGTGGGCGCGACCGGATATGCAGAGCGCGTGAGTCGATTGTGCGACGTCAGCTCCGCCTTGACTTCGTGAAAATCGTTCAGCGCGAACGGCGCACTCGAGGGAAAACTCGCTTCCTCGCGTCTCAAGGAGTTCCGCATAGTAGCTCGAAAAATTTTCAAGAGAAGAGTATTTTCAAACTTCACAAAAATGAAAATCTCAAATTCGTCTTCTAGATTTCACTTCGTCGCCGAGATTTACCGAGGCGACTCGACGACGGAGACTAAGGACGTTTACTTTCTACGTTTACCTTATTATTTATTACACATTTAAAATTTTAATAAATTATTAGTAGCGCGGAAAATCCTCTAATACCGATGCATAGTTTCATCACAGTATCACCATTAGTTACGCGTGCATATGTCTCTCGCGCGGTCCAAATAATGGGGAGGGAAAAAGATTTCATAAAAAAAGCCTCTAATGCATCAAAAAATTAACCCTTTGCATTAACGCTCCGCGTGATCTCGACAAAGCCGAAACCGTGAATAAGCTGCACGCGTAAGTAAGCGCCGGCCGTATGAACACCATAAGAACCAGCGCCGGCTAATACGAGGAAAGTGGGAATGACTGGTGAAATGAACGAGAGGAAGAAAAGCAAACACGCTCGAAAAATCGAGAGAAAGTGTGTACGCGCGTAAGTGAGAGAGAGAGAGAGAGAGAGAAGAAGCGAGGAGAAACGACGGTGTGGGTGGGCGGCGGGGTCGATATTTTGGCCGGCAGCCAGCCAGACGCCAGCGGACCACGCAGCCACCTAGTGCACGGCACGGCGGCCGCGCTTTTGCTCTCGACCGGGCGCGCGGTAGAAAACAGCGCGCCCCGCGCCGAGGGCAAAGAGGTGGCGGCTCGCGGATCCATACGCGAAACTTCCAGGCCGACGCACTTATGGCTGTCTGTCGAGCGCAGCCCCCGCTGAGAGTAGCCGAAAGCGCCTTGTGCCGATTGCTTGCGTTCCTCGTAGCTCGCGAGCTTTCGTGCGGAATCGGGAAGGCAACGCAGATACAAGCTAGCTAATGTAAAAAAAAGTTAGCGAGGCTTTTTGAGAAAAGTCGAGATAAATTAATCAATTTAGCATGTACATCATATTTACAAAATTTCATAATTTTTTTTTATAATAAATTATCAATAGTATAAAAATACATGGAAATAAAGAATTACTACTACTAGTAAGTGAATAAATATAAATATAAATAAATATCAATAGTATAAAATATGATTGAAAAGTGCATTTAAAAAATGGTAGAAATTGAAATATGAAAAAAACTTACAATAATTGCGGCTTCCATACCTTTGAGAATCTCGAAGACCCCTAATCTCCGTCTCCAGAAGGGGGGGGGGGGGAGGGGGAGGGACGAACTGTAAATTCCCGGTATACGAATTGTAACCGAAGACGAATTCAAAGGCTCCCGGAAAAAAATTCCTCGCTGCCGGCGGTAGTACTTTAAATGAAGTCGATGTAATTCGTTCCGCCTCGAGTCCTCAAAGCCGGCCGGCATTTAGCGTCCCTTTCGGTAGATTGATTTCGACAGCATTTCGCTTAGCTACACAAAAGTCATCGATGCTCACTTGTGACGTTCGATCTAATATGTAAAAATCTGCACAATAGAATAGACAATAAACGTTACCTTTATTTTCGCAACAGCTTCTTGTTCTTTTCCGATATCGATGAATCTGCAATCCACGCTATAAATGCAGGCGGGTTTTCTCCAACGGTCACTCTAACCGCGTTCGCGATAGACTTTTCTTGAATGCATTTTAAACAAGTCCTACCGCCCTTTGAGTTACCCATCTTTTAGTTTAATTTACTTATCGCTTTACTTATTAGACACTTTTAGATTTATTTTTTAGTTTATAACTTTTATGCGGCTGCAATTGACGCTGAGACGAGCTGCAACTTGCTCGATCCACCTTCGAATGCTGAATCCTTCGTCTGCAATGGACGCCCTCTCGTGAGGCCCTAACCGCCCCCACCCTTTCCACTTCCGCTTGAATTTTCTAGGATATTTATGCATTTCAATATAAAATATCTTTTGAAATAAAAATATTGTAACACTAAACTATTTATTAATCAATTCTATTTAATTAATTAAAGAAAATTATTAATGATAGAAGTTTTTAATTTTGTAAAATCATGGGTCTGACTAGACTTGTCTAAACCTACTTCCGATTAGAAATCGAAAAAATAAAAATCTTGAATAGCGCCATACGGATTTTATATAGGTATATTAAAGAAAATTAATAATGTTACAAGTTTTAAATTTTGTAAAATCATAGGTCTAACTAGACTTGTCTAAACCTACTTCCTATTAGAAATCGAAAAAATAATCTTGGATAGCGCCATACGGATTTTATATAGTTATTATAACTTATATGCAAAATGCAATCTACCTGCTGCGTCGGTAAGAATGTTTTCTTCCTTTGCTACAAAGCATATAAGACGTAAAACGTCAAAATATTTGTTTTGTTCTGAGTTGTGCTTGTGCAGGTCAGCCTGGTCAGCTGGCACCATCGAATAATTCATTATTAGATTTTTTTAAAATGATGTTACATAAAATGCCTGAATTAAAATTATGCAGATTGTGTGGTAAAAATAAATCTCAAGGTACACATTTGTATAAAGATAAGCTAAAAGGTTCAGTTCTGATTTCAATAATCAATAAGTATTTAACAAAAGAGGCAAGTTTTGCTAGTCTTCTAACACTTTCCTTTACTTAGACAGCAATTAAATAATGTTATATATTTCTTACCCTAGACAATCAATATTTCACCCTCCGATGGATTTTCCAAGTTTGTTTGCAACGAGTGCGAACAGAAAATTTGTATGTTTGATGAATTCTGTTTAATGGTTGCAAACGTTCAAAAACAACTGGCTGCCCCAGCGCTGGAAATAGATTTTGCAGAGGTATTTTTATTATTATTCACACATTTCTAATATAATAGAGTATTTATACAAATATGTTTAAAGTAAGAACATGATATGTTTATTAATTGATTTATAATTACTTTCAGGATATGTTGTCTCATTTAAAAGAACCTACTGTATCGGATAAGCCACTTCAACAGATCGCTAATCCCGAAAAAAGGCAACATATTTGCCATATTTGCACAAAAAGTTTCAGATGTTTAGCTCATTTGAACAGGCATAAATTAATTCACACAGGGCAGCGCCCTTATGTTTGCAATGTAAGAATATCATTTATTATCTTTAAATCGAACTCAGTAAGAATTTTAATATTTTCTTTTATAAATTCAGATTTGCAATATGTCGTTCAACCAACAAGAAATTATGATGAACCACAAAAAAAGTCATGAAGGAAAAAAGCTTTTTCAGTGTGCTCATTGTCATCAATCATTTCGTTACAAAGTTTCATTAAAGTCTCATATGATCAATTACCATAATGTTAGTGATCAAACTATTATTAATAATCAAGTCATAAACATGAAAAATCAGACTTTGCAATGTACAGAATGTGGAAAACAATTTGCAACGAAATATAAATTACAAAGACACATAAGGTGCCACACAGGTGAAAGACCTTATCATTGCAATTTTTGTAATCGTTCCTTCTCGCAGACTGGAAATTTAAAACTTCATCAAATAAAGTATCATCAAAATCCATGTCCTGTTTCTACAGCCCCTCAAGAACAACTTCAACATACAGTTGATTGTACAGACCATAATGTTGCAGTACCTCTGAATACTTTTCAACCAATTTTTCTTACAGAAACTGAAATTCAAAATACAATTAATGAAACAATTAACTCTACTGATCCGAATTCTTCATCTTATATGAATAAGCCATATGAAGATCCATTGTATATTGATGAAGAAATTGAAACACTACTTGATCAAGATCTAGACCAACTTGAGCGCCAAAAGTATGCTGTATCAACACAAGAAAAAGTTTCATTTTGTTTAAAACAACCAGAGACTCCTGAACTTTTACATAGTTTACTTTATGATGATTAATATTAGTGCAATAATAAATTAGGATGTTTATATTAATTTACAAATAATAAATAAACAGTTCATTTTACATCACCAGTTTATTGGTATTTTAATATTCATATATAAAGCAAAAAAGTTGATTTGGTCTCACAGTCACGGAACGGCCAGTGTTTTCACTATTACAAATAGCAATCTCGTTGTTTCACAATTTTTCTGTTTTTCAAATAATATTAGAAACTGAAATAAGATAATTAGGAACTCGGTTATCATGTATTTACAAGAAAAGTTTAAAATCATTTTTTAATAAAAATCAAATTTCTGTTAGTACCATAAAGATGATCGTTCCTTTCCTACAAAAAATAAATTTACATATGTAACACCTTACTGAAATATTCCGAGATGTAAGACTTTAAACAGTACATTATATGGTATGGCAATATTTTAAATATTTTCGTATAATGTAATGCAGACTACTGTTACATCTAGACATACATTTTTGTATTTTGTAATAGAATAAAAAATTCGCTGAATATAAAGAAAAAAAAAACTCTATGTTTGGTTAACAAAATATTAGAATAATCAAATGGCACAAAAGTACATAGCTATAAGGTTGAATGCAATTGTTAACAATGAAAGAAGTAGTCTAGAGAATAATAAAAAAGGAGAGAAACTTTGGAATATTAGTGGATTGCAAATTATGCAACCATCTACAATTCTAATTGCTATCACAAAAGTATATTGCAATATAATCAAAAAATACTCAGATCGCAATTGAAATTCAGTCCGATAGTAAAAATAGCGCATGATTATAATGTATGACTTAAATAATACAATTACAAAATCTTAAAAGCTATAACACACATTTGTTGATTTCAAATGCGTACAATTATTACAGTTTAAATAACACCTTATCTATCATTTCATTTTATAATTATTTATACAATTGGTTCTACAATAAACTTTAAATAATGCTTTTCTTTGATAGGATAGAGCCGAGAAAAAAAGATCGATAAGGCACAGCCCCGCAATGAATACCGCGTTTAATCATCTCTCTTTCACTGTATTATGTGCAATTATGTATTCGGGACTGACAGTGATAAAATATCAAGATTTCATATACATCAAATGTTCTTGTACTACAAAATCTCCTAATCTACAGAGAGTAAAATATATTACTTCCATAAAAGTTTCATCAATCAAATATTTTCTGTCTATTTGACTCAAAATTATGTTTATGTATGCTTAATAGACAAATTTTTCTTAACATTATTCATCTTATAGATGAGGGAAAGGTAACTGACTCCCTATTTTTTTAAGTGAACATCATGTTTTTAATCGATATTTTGATTTTTTCAATTTATTCGAAATATCGAAGTTCCTTTCTACACTCATGCAGTCGCTTCATCATAAAACACCGTATGTTTCAAAATAAAACTAGAAACCTTTAAAATTTAGTTTCCCGTATCATACATTAAAAGCTTCGCTCCCCTCACAAAACTAGAGTACGTTTCATAAGAACAGACTGCCCGTTAAATAGTTTCAATTGAAGTGATCCCTCTAATACAATATATTCAACAAACCAGTATTAGTGGCGTAGACCATACCTTGGCCAGGCTGCGGCACCCATCTAATACAATTCAAGCTCACGTAACTAGGAGTTTCGCGGTTCTGCAGCAACTCTCGTAACAGTACCATGCTTTTCTTCTTCGGTTTTACATCGCTCAGATCGCTGGCCCTCGACGCAGTGCTGCTCCGGCTGCGCCAGTCTTGACTGTTCGTATTGGCATTGGTTGGCTGGGGCGATGGCTGTTGATTTCCATTCTGCTGTTCGTCGTTAGTCGAGAGTCTGCGCAGATCGCTAATGTAGTGGTTCAGCAAGCACAAATAGTCTAGATGACGCCTGGCTAAGTCATCGCGGTCCTGACTATTTACATTGCCAGCGTCAGATGCTGCGCTAGCGAGTAACTTCTCTTCGGGCTCGACGAGTTTATAAATAAGAGCCATAGGAATTGGTCGAGTAGGAAAGTGAATGCGACGTGAGGCTAGACCGACGAGAAGATGTTGCTTGGTCGGGGACATCGAGACCGAAATGACCGTCTGGTCCGTCGGCGCGGAATACACCCTTTCGCCCAACGTTTCCCATTCTAAACTATATACACCTGAAAGAAGAAAGATTTTCATGAGTTGCATTTCTTTCGGAAAAATTTTGTTTTGTTTTACTGTACATTCATATTTCTTACCTATCGTTGTCATTGGATTTGTACGACTTGATGGTAGCACAGTTGCCAATAATGTTCCATCGGATGAAATATCGATACTGGCATCATTATGAATTTTACAGTCACGCACCACTAAATTTTTCTTAGCTAAAATTAAAGACAATTTATTAGGTTTAATAATTACAAATTAATTTTTTACGAAATCTTACCATCTTGTATATCCGGAATACTAGAAAAATCCCACGCTTGGATTCGGTAACTTTGGATTTCCAATGTATTGAACATCAGGTTTACTTGATTATCTGATTAAATAAATATGATTAATTTATCATATACTTAAATGACTCAGATTGAAAGTTAATTTCTAAGAGCAGTACCTCGAATCTCTACGTCATCGCTATCGTTCTCTGGATCTCCACCACCACTTGATGCTTCTCCATTTCTGAACACGCCTGGACCTCGTGATGGTAAACCTTCTCGCCACGGAGCCTGCGTTAAGAACCACCGGTGAATCTAAGATAATATCCGATAAAAAAAAAAAAAAATTAAACCAAAAATAAACCGAATTATGCAACAAATATTTGCAAAAAAAAAAAAATAAACGCAAAAAAACAATTGATCAATAAATGTTAACGTAACATAACATAAAATCAAAATGCTTTTTAAATTTAACGTATTTTTTTCAAATTATAAAATAAATCAAACCTGATTTCTAAGATTGTTTGGGGGAAAAGAAGATGGACCCTGCTGAGCGCCGGAATCATTATTTTGATTTGTACTCGAACTCGCAGTACTATTTTCAGCCCCTCCGGACCTTTCACTTCGCGGCACAGTGCCATAAAAGTAAGGCAATAATCCAGATTGCAGCAAGCGTCGCCTGCGACTCGGCAGCATGCTCATGAAATCGATCACAGGTACATTATTTACGCGTATCAGTGGTACGTTGAAGAACTGCCTTAGCAAGGCGGAGGGAGAACCGGGTGCAGTCGAGGAAGAGCTCACTCGGTCGTTCCGTTGATTGAAGCGTGCGCGAGTTGGATACTCCGCTCTGCTCGAAGATGCCAGTTGATTGCGTTCACGTCGCCTGAAATTGCTACTCGTGGTGTTGCTGCTTCGCTCACGTGAATTCGTCGTTGATTCGTGATAGCGGGAGAATCGACTGCTGCTTGGTAAAATACTGTCCGGGTTGCGTGAACGCAAAGCGCCATTGAATTGATTCATCATGGTATTGCAAAGAAATTGGAAGCAGTCCGTCACATTTGAATTCGTTGCGTTTCGCTCACGTCGTAAAGCACCATTGTTTCCACTGTTGTAGCCTAGTAAAAAATTTGAAATAGCATCTAGACACTGTAGTCGACGTCTCATTAGAGCGTAACGCTGCAAGATCAACAAACCTTCGAGCCGTCTACCAGTTGACGGCTGATTGAAATTCCACCAGCGCCTCAGAGAGTCTTGACGATCTGTTCTACTTTCATTAGCCGCAGCATCTGTACCTAGAAGAATTTTATTAATTTTAACATTTATTGTTTGTACAAAGGTCATTTATACTATTTAAAAGTGTATTCAAGTTTTCCAATAATATAAACTAACCAGACACCTCCTCGTCATCCTCACTTTCATCGCTATCGTTCTCAAAGCGAGTGTTCGCTCCACTTCTGCTTCTGTAACGTTGGCTCGAGTCCCCTCCGTTCGTGTTTCTTTCGACTTCGCGTTCAATGATACTTCGAACTTCTGCAGACAATGCATTTTCATTGCGGGAGTCGTTGGCTAATGTACTGTCATTGCTGTCCGCTTCATTCACACCTACTGTGCTTGTAGATATATTTGGCGTATCGGAACTCGTTGACACTGTAGGCGCAGATTGTAAAGATGACGCACCTGCACCTGCACCAGACACTTCCATTTCCAGAAATCTTGTCAACCTTCTCGTTATATCAAAAGTACTATCCAGGGTTGACATCAACGAATCGCTCGGACTTGCCGTCACTAAAAAAGTTACATCTTTAGTAAAACTAATGATAGTAAGATGTAAGTATAAAAAAAAAAGAGTAAGAAGTGTTCTAACCAGAACTACTACCAGCCGTAGTATAGGTGGCCTCGGTTTGACTGCTTCTATTCGAGGAACTAGCGATGGTTGCTTGCACTTCAACTGTTGGACTCGTCTGAGTTGTAGCTGATTGCTGCTCGCTATTAGATGTTGATCGAGTCTGGGATGAACATGTGAAATTCCTTTGAAGAATAATTCTAGAGAGTTGTTTTATTAGCAGATCTGTCAACCGCAAGCCGAGACGCGGCACCTCAAACATTTGAATGATCTGATCTTGCCAAGCTTTGCTGCCGTAGGGTGCATCCGGTCTGTATTCCTCGAAAAAAGGCATCAAAGTATCGATTGTCGTATGAAGCACGTGCCTTGCCAGTAGATATGATTCTTCTTGTACACCCTCGAATGTAACCCGACCATCATTATATGTTGCGTCGTTGTTTGTAATAATATTGTGTTGAGTTATTAAAATTTGAAATCTGCATAAATGAAACGTTGAAAAAACTTAATTTATTTTTATAAAAAATTAACAAAGTCTTATTTCATATTTATACCTTGAGATCAGAACTTGAAGTGCTGTAGCAAAAGTGCTCCGTTCGTCACTAGTATTATTGGCACTAGTGTTATCATTGGTGTTGTTACTGTCAGTTGCATTGATAAACCGAGATTTTCGTTGCAAATGTTCATAGTTCCGATACAATTGATGCATAATCGGTTGTGTATTATGGCTGCCTCGTTTGAAATTATGGGGAATGAGGGGCAATAGACGCGGACGTCGCAAGTACATTCTTCGCCCGTAACGCCAGACTCTTTGATATCTAAATAATTAAATTTTATTTATCAATTGTCCTATGATTTTTTCGCAATGAAAATAAAATTTAAACAAACCTTGACTGTCTTTCTTGAGCCGATGAACTCGGTGGCGGGTCGGATACTCCGTTGCTTGAACCGGAGCTGTCAGCTGAAATATTTCGTGCATTAGTATTTGTGTTAGGTTTTTTTACTGCTTCAAAGCACTGGAGCAAGTTATTGCCGTTCTGGGGGGTACTGGTTCCTCTAGAGGTACCAGGATCAGGATCATCAGTAGAAGTAGATGTTGAAACCCCAAGATTTCTAAGATCCAGACAAGATATTCTCTGTGCTTGCATATTAGCATTAGTGCTGTTATTGTCGTTCGACGATAAGTTTGAATAGGTGTGATCATTAGATGCTCCCGAAATTTTACGTGATCTCCACCAATTATTAAATAGATGAAGAAATTCTGTTGTCATTTGCGATATATTGGAGGTACTTGCGTTTGCTGATGTTGAAACACTATTACCATTTACTAAACGGAAAAATAATTTCTCTTAATCGTAACAGATTTTTTTTTTTTCGAATCAATAGAAATTAGTATAATGAATGAATTACGACAGTAACAAGAACTTAATTACTTATGACTAGGTAATAAATATATACTAACCAGCACTATCGGCACTTGTACTGGGTTGAGGCTGCAAGGAACTGGGCTGATCTCGAGTATCAGCAGAAGAAGAAGTTGCAGCAGTCGTCGATTGTGAAGTAGTTTCACTATCATTAATTTCTTTTTGATAGTTTTCAAGTAGAGCTTTTTTGAAATTACGTGCTGCTTCCGAATTATTTTCATTTGTAGAAGTTGACGGCTGTGTACCAGATGTCGACGGACATTCCATACCTTGTCTACAATAAAGTTTTAAATCATAAACTAATTAACCAAATAAATAAAATAAAAATTATGTGTTAGTTTCGCAACTTTATCACATCTCGATAGACTGTTATGTTTTTTATTACCTACAAATGTTAACAAAAAATGGTTACTTGCCTGCTGGTACTTGGTTGAGTACCACGTGCGTTAAAACGATTTCGCATACACAAAGTCGTGTAAATTTGGTAAGTACGACGTTGCAATCTTTCCCACCTTCGCCGCACATGCTGCATTTGCATTAGTTCTAAACGAGCGTGGCGTCCACGAATACGTCGAACTATAAAAAATTAAATATATTTAAAAATGTTAAGCACAATATAAACTTTTTTTTATTGCAATTCAGAAAAAATGTAAGCCTTACCGATAAGACCCTCCATTTCTGATCTTCTTGTAGCTGCTGCTTCACTCCACATGGCTTCAGCTATTCTATCCGTAGTCGTTGATCTGTTAATATTATTCTCTTCCTCAGGCCTACTGTTTTGGGACGGCTGTGTCTCATCCGTGGTTAAACTGGAAGTCTGAAGGTTTTGCGTACTGGAGCTCGCTTGATTTACCTCCATTCGTTGAGTAACAGTTTCCCGTAGACTCCTGAAGGGATATAACGGTGGCACTTCATAACGAGTGGGATTTGCCGATATGGGAGAAAGTCGGTTTTGATCCGTATTGCCCGATCCAGCGGTGCCTTGAGATCGCACACGAAACGAGTTTGGTTCCCAATCGTTGGTATTTAAACCAAATCTCTGTAACATCGATCGGCGACGATTCAATAAAGAAACATTTCGACCAACCATCGTAATCTCAGTATTTCTGTTTGACGAATCCAACTGTATCCAACGACTTGCTCGACGTCTGGGTGCTGATGCCGTACTCGTAACACCATTAGGCTCCTCGTGATTTGAATCAGAATTACTATTTTCCTCCAATAACCAATAGCCATTTTCCGACTGTTCGCCCACATTTTCGTTTTCATTCGTTGTCTGCTCGGTAAAGTTCACTGAATTCAGGAAACGTTGAAATTCTTCATATAACATATCAAAATTAGTTTGCGCTATGCGTTGTAGTATTATCCCGGGTGTTCGCCTCAAACTTAATTCGGGCAGAGTTCTTATACGGTCCGAAGTGTTAGACGTAGCAGGCGTCGTGGAAGAAGGCTCGGTTCTAACTGATGGTCCTGGCTCGTCACGAAAATCGACATTATTTGTTTGGACAGAAGATCTCGTGGGTTGAAAGGCAGATCGTGATGAGACGGAAAAATTGAAAGAACTTCGCTGAGCTGGTGCATTTCTATTTACTAAAAAAAAATATTTATTAAGTTAATAACAATCATCGATATTACCATTTACAATATTTCTCAAAAAGACAATTTACCAGGAGAGACCTCTACTTGGAAATCAAAATCGTCGTCCAATCTGCGCCTCCTAGATCTCAAATGGTCATCGTCGTTTCCATCCGTTTCCAATGGTCGCCTAACTGCCGTTCGCGGTACTGGTTCCTGCGTACCCCTTGATTCCTCTTCTATCGTTGATCTTGACGCCGGTTGATTTTGCGATTGTTCGGTTGGCGCTTCTCCCTCCGTTGTCGAATTTTGCGCTGCGTTCTCGACCTGATTTAATCGTTGTCGCACATTGTCTCCTAACGTATTCAATTCCTCCCGCATGGTTGCAATTTGGGAACTAGTGCTCATCATTTGCCCTTGTAAGGTCTGCAAGGCACGCAATTCGTCGTTAAAGACATCGATAAGCGAATGCAGTCGCGGATTACGACTAGTTTGATTCGAAAATGCGAAAATTCGCGATCGCAGACCTAAGCGTAGTTTGTATAAGTTCAATAAACAGAGACTGTTGCTCTCCTCATTTTCTTGAAGATGCTCGCGGAGTAACTGCAATCCGACATCGACTATCCGATCAGACGCTGCGGATAATAGCCGTAAGTTTCGCTGAGTTCTGTCAACGCTAGCTTGCGTTTCTTGAAAATTGTGGCTCAGGACGCTTCGAAGCATATGAGCAAAACCTCCCGTAATGAAACAATCGTTTGGTAAATCCGAGTTGCTCGAGTTGCTAGAATTCCCGGTGCTGCTTGACGAATTGCTCGAGTTTCTAGGATTGGCTGAGTTGCTAGGGTTATTAGAGTTGACTGAGTTGCTCAAATTGGTAAAGTTAAGCCCTGTGTTATTTGAATCGCTAGGATTGGCTGTGTTACTCGAATTGTTTGGGTTGACCGTGTTGCTCGTGTTATTATCATTAGTCGTGTTGCTCGAGTTATTAGCGTTGGCCGTGCTGCTCAAATTGCTAGGATTGCCCAAATAGCTTGTACTAGAAGGCGGAGTGTTACGATCTCTATTCATGGTTTCACTACCTTGATCTCTATTCGTTGTCTCCCTATCTTCATCTCTATTTGCAGTCTCACTACTTCGATCTCCGTTTATGGTCTCACTATCTCCATCTCTATTCGCAGTCTCAGTACCTCGATCAATCTGCTACAAAATATTTCAACTAATTAATATTACAAAAAAAAAAAAAAATGATTTTTGGACTTCATATTTGTTAAAAGTACACAAATTTTATAATTAGAGATAAATGATAATTGAAGTTCTCACCCTTTCTCTTCGTCTTGACAGGAATGATTGGACATGATTTGCCAACTGATGCGAGAGTCTTCGTAGTTCTAGTCTTTGCCGGAACTGCCGTTGAAATCTGAAATTTCTATCCAAACTTCGAAAGCCAACGCTCGAGTTGTCCGTATTAAACAGCTCATCGTCATTGCTTTCGTCGTCAGACTCTTCTGGTCTTGCATTATTAGTACTTGATTCTTCGAGTCTTGAGCGGTTAGCATTTGGATTGTACGGAGGAGGTGTAGTGTTGTTCCGTTCAGGAGCATCGGGTATTCTGTGTATTACAATCTCAGGTACATCGGGCCTTCTAGTCGTCGGTGCCGACGAATCATTGTCTTCTCGAGGAGGATTGGAAAATGGGAAGCTAGGTTCGGAGACCCTAAAACTATAGTTTTGAATCCATGGTGGCCTCTCTACAGTTCGATTTGTGCTCTCACGCTCTTCATCGGGTATTCTTTCTATGACTATTTCAGCTATTCTATTCCTATAATTAATATTAAATATCATAAAGAGAAATGCTTTATTTATAATTTAATTTTTCAAGATAAAACATACCATCTCCGTATTAAGTTATTATTTCTCACTTCATCAGAACGTACATTATTTTCTGAATTTGTTCCATTTCGATTCTCAGCATTTTCTGGACGAAGATGCCTGTGGTATACTGTTCCATCATTCAAATGGATGGTTGATTGGAAATAATCGTTTGACCTGTAGGGTAAATATCTAGATTTAATTTATAAGTCAAAATAAAATTTAAGTTTAATTAAGAAATAGAACTACCTTGATACTGGAATTGAACGTATCAAATGTTCTACCGGTGGTCTATCCCATTGTGAATTTTGAGATGGATTTGCAATACCTGTGATTAACTTCCGCCCCAGGTTATCAAAAGCAACATATCTAAACAATGTTCAGTATTGAATTAAGAATTAAAATTATAATATTATACACTCACTATCATATTTGCATTTAATACATACCGAACTTTCTCCTTGGGACTCTTTGTAGAAATAGCTGCAAATGGGTATGACTTGCTCCAATCCCAAAAATGGACTTCATTGTAAGTAGCAATAGCTAATAATCTTTCTATAGGATGAAAAGCTATGGAAGCTATTTGACTTTTTGAATTCCACACTTCACTTCCTCCCTGCAATTTTAATTTTATTGTGACTATACAGTATGTAAAACTATTAAAATTACTGTGTAAATATAAAGATAAATGCTTACACTAAGATCCCATATTCGAACTTGACCACCTAAACAACCAGAAGCTAAAATTTCATTTGAGGTAGGATGAAACGCTATACACCAAGGTGTGCGAGGATGACCTGAAAGAGTCCTAATGTTTTTTCCAGTTGTTAAATCTGTGATATAAATTTTGTGATTTCCATGAGTAGATGCCACTCTTGTTCTGAAAAATTATAAAATATGTATCTCTACTGCTTTAAAAATACTTACATTAACTTTACAGTGTACTTACCCATCTGGACTAAATACCATTAAAAAAGTAGTTCGAGGCACACCTGGTAGATCGCATTTCTAAAATATTATATAAGTATGTTTCAATTTTATCATATTTTACAAATTTGTTAATAAGACAAATGAATAAATATGAAGATACTAAAGTAGATATTGTACATACCAATTCTTTTAGTTTCTTATAAACAAAATTTGTTTCTGCAATAGGTTCAAATTCCTTAGTACTTGTTCTGTGCGAGGTGCGTAAACCACAATCTCGTAGCATCAAGTTACGCAAAACATTTTGTGATTGACTGTTGTGGTACAACTGTGGTTTCTTTTTTGTTTTACCCATTTATCCTAATTTTATTTAACTTTACTGCACTCCTAAAATTAAAAAAAAAAATGATAACCATGTAATGCAGAAATATTGTAAGAAATAAAATGAATTCTCTCTTTCATAATTTAATGTATTTCAAATGAGTCATTCTAGAAAAGTAAAGAAGCCATTAGTCATTACTTCTTTTTCCATAGAGGTCACTTTTTTTTATCTAAAATATTTGCAAAACGGCCATGAAATACAATAAACTCATTGAATATAAAATAAAAGGTATCGCATAAACGACCCAACTAAAATCGTTTATAACACATAAATTACTGCGCAAAAAATATAAACATAAATTACGTCACATTAAAGACGAGTAAACAAGGAATGAGCAAAACAAAAACGCCTATAAGAGAGAAAACAACTAAAAGACGAAGTATCGTTTTCTGCTTCGTCGAAAATGGACAGATCCGAGTGCTTTTGTGCACGAGCCCACGAAGCCCCTGCGATCACCTCCGCGACTCTCACCGAGTGCCCGCAGCCGTCTTGCGGGCGAAATAATAGCCGAAGGAAAAAACGTCGTTAAAACTTATCGCCAAGATAGTGCACGATCGAACGACAACAATCTGGCGCAGTCCGGACTCCCCGAAAACTACGCTCGAGCGGGGGCTGGCACCGCGCGAATCCCGAGCCCGGATCAATCGCAGAAAATAATGTGGGGTCCCCCTGGCCATTACGCAGGCGAGAGGCTCTCCCAGGCATTCCGGCCTACCTATATTACACACGCCCTGGAGAAGCACTCAGCGGACATCTCCGCCCTCCCTTTCCCCTCTTGCTCCTGGAGTCGAAATACGAGCTGCAATCGAAGCCTCGACTTCCCGACGTCGCCGATAAAACTGGCCGAACCCCTCAAGCTGCTCTCTCTCCTTCTCTCTCCCTCTCTCTCTCTCCTTCTCTCCACTCAGATTTTCACTCGTATGCACAAACTCGAGCACTCGAACGGCACACAATCGGACAATCCAGACGAGAGTGTGTAGGCAGCAGCAGCGGACGAAATAGGACGAAAGCGTAACGATACGCGCACACACAACCGTCGCCGTCGCGGAGCTCCCGTGGCTCCGGAGCGGGGGCTCCGTTCTCTACTCTTCCCGTTTCTTTAGATCTTTTTTCACGTTCAGCTGGCCAGGCCGTCTACACACTGTATAGCGGCGAAAGGACGGCGGCGCGTCCAAAAGGGGGGGAGGGAAGGAGGGTAGGGGGGCGTGTGTCGTGCACTCACCTGTTCCTTCTCGTCGCCGGGAGGCTCGCGACCGGGGCGAAGGGTCTCGCTGCGCCAGCTGAGGGGCTCCTCTGGCTCGCGTCCTCGTCGGCGACGTTTCGCGCTGCAGGCCGGACGTCGCTCGCAGCCTCCTCTCCTCGCACCGACTCCGGGCGCACAGACGGTACGCAGCGGCGCGCTCTCGCTCAGTCGCTCTCCCTTCCGCGTTCCGCCGCCCCTCCGTCCTTCCTGCCCCTTGCCGCTCTTTTTTCAACGTCCCTTTGTATAGGTACCCTCGCCCAGGACGTAACGCGCGAATGTCATGTGTGTGCTCACACGCCGGAGTACGAGCGACCTCTTGCTCTATATCTCTCTCTCTCTCTCTCTCTCTCTCTCTCTATCTTTCTATAGCTCGCCGCTATGTGAGTTAGGTATGTACAGCTTGTAGCACTGTATATATAGCTAGCCGCCGCACGAGCTCTCCTCTAAGCAGTCTAAGCTCTCCAAATGCTATTTTAACGGGGAAAAATTACCTGCATCAGACAGCATTGCGAGCTTATGGTGCTGAGTGATACTTTGGACGAGTGCGGCGTTACGGTTACGGCCGATCGGCTGACGTAGTACGTAGCCGGCCACGCACACCACGATGCTTCACTTATACCTACTACCGTGTGAGCTAATAGTTACTCGTAAAAGCCGACACTTTGTGTATATGCACAGTGCACCTGCGACGTGATGGGCAACTCCATCCTCGCCGCTACCTATATGTCTATTAGAATTGTTTATATGGTATATTTTCTTTTTTTTTTAACTTACAGGCCCTTTACTACGGTGTGCAAGCTGTTGCATGGAGACTGGATCTAAAATTATTTGCGAGACATCCACGAGAAAGGCATTGTTTTAACCGTAATGTTACATTTTCCCTATTCATGCGCAACACGGCCTCTTGCGCTCCCCCCCCCCCCTCCCCCAATCATCATCCGTTTCTCTCACCGCTTACATCTATAATGTTATAACATTTTCTAGATTAATTTACAATATTATAATGGATAATAAGATGTAAAAGGATTTAGAGAATAATTTTTTATTTTACGCGTAGGTTTGTCTTAAACTGATAATATGTTTGTGAAATTTAAGCTAATAATATTTATTTATTTAAACCATTAAACGGGCCCTGTAGTATATAGCCCTTAATTAAATATAAAATAATAATGATAATGAAATTTTAAAAAATTCTTCAATAAAAAGAAGGAAAAATATTAAAGTTTCGACTACAAATTTCTATTTTAATGAAAAAATACATTGCAAGGTATAATTTAAAAATAAACGATGTGTTTTTGTTTATTATATGAACATGCGATTTATTAAAGACAATTAATAACATTTGTCGAATTTTCTTTCCCCTTACGTCATATAACGATATAAATTTTTAATGAAACAACAAAACTGTTTCTATAGTATACATGATATTGGAGTAAATAAATGCAATAAAGAATTACAATTGGTATTTATTGTGAAAAAACTTTCTTCTATTCTTCCAGGCACTAGATTTTTAATCACAAAAAAAAAACAACGTGAATCTCGATCGCTAGAGAGAATATTGAGATGAGATCGAAACTATATGCATTAGGTGTACGTCGAAATATTAAGGTATTTACGCGCATCAATTGCATTACGCACGTGTTAATTTAATTTTTTTTTTGTGTTTCTACGGTAAAAGACTGAATTTTATTAAAAATTCTCTATTGATTGTTACTTTGTAATTGTTAATTTTTTTTTCCTTGATTTTATACCAACAAGGCTATTACATTGTTAGCGATTGATAAATTGGCTACAAAAAGACGCTAATACTTGTACAATAAACTTTAATAAAGTGTAATTACTATTTTTCGAATTTTACGCACATTTAGTCTAATTTGTCGTAAGAGATTTATCAAAACGAAGAGAACTCTCGTAGAAATTTACGTGTTATTGCAGAAGTAGTAAATGAGTTTTTGTAGCCAGTAGTATAAAGGTGACGATTTTAAAAATAAGACACGATGAAAGACGATTGATTACAATATCGCACACATTAGAAATCCACCTCACATGCTGATTTAAAAAGATTGTTAGAGCCTCGGATACACTGCTAATGTCGAGCATTTCATTAATTTTTAAAAATTATAAATATATGAAAGTATATCGCGTAAAAATCAGATGTGATAGGCTCCAACATTCTCTTAAATTATTACTCTGTTTATTTACTTAATTTGTCTGAATTTGTCTTGGACAAATTGCAGTCGAACAATCGAATAAATACATGAAAAAGATCGAAAAAACTCAATAATTTACATTAAGTGGACGTATGAAGCAGCTTAAAATAGATATCGTGCAGTACTAAATGCGGGTTAATTTACTCTTTATAATCGTATGGCCCTATTTGTACAAAAACTTGGCCCCAATAATTCCTATGTACAATTGCATTGCGAGACTCATCATATGTAAAAAAGCCGTGAATATTTTACAAAAATCTGGTGGACAAAAACTTTGTACAGTTCTGATTCTATATTTATTGATAAATCGATAAAAGAAATTCAGTTTTACTTTACAAATCTATTTAAACGCAGCATCGCAAAAAAAAAGAAAACGTAGCAGCTCTCATTCAAACGAATTTCACAAGTACATAATATCGATATTAAAAATTTCGCTTCTATGACATTATGTTTTATATACAAAAGTACCAAAACCGAAAAAAACAAGATTTTCAGAAAAAAAAACTATACAAATCAAAGAGCTCGTTTAAATATAAAAATTGAATATTTTTATCAGTTAAATATTTTTATCAGTACTTATTTACATAGCGAAGTCATACTTTAAATGATTGCAGTATACTGTCATTACATGAAATGAATGCGAAAGAATCAACATGTGAAAATAAACTGATTACATTTTGATGTTTAACTTTTATCATTTGATAATTTTGCTCTAGAATACAAAACCATATGTTTCACGGATTTCCGTGATATGTAAAATATTTTATAAAAATTATATAAGTGATCTACTGTGATTATAAAAGTGCAAAAAACTACTTTTTAATATCTAAGTTTGATGGAGCTTTTAAAAACTATCGTTGATCTTCAAATATTAATTCTTTTCTGTTCAAATTACATTTCGAAAAGTACAATTTTTGAGGTAGAGCTACTACAGTCTTTCGAAGCGCACAAAACATAAACGCTGCACCCAAAAATAGTAAAAAAAAAATGAACATTCCTATTTAACGTGACAAATATTAAGATAGCATTATAAATACATGAATGTTTGCGATATCTTTTTACAAATCTATTATATTAACTACGTAAAAAAAAATGCGCTTGCGGCGTTAAAAATCGCAGGACACTCGCGCGAAAATTCGAGGATGGAAGATTTTATTTTAATTGCATATATGCGACTATTTATCATGCACAAGTCACTAAAAATGTGATATACAATTCATTGTTGGCGTTCAGGCTGACTTTTCATAGTGCATTCGATAAGTACATCGACTTAATGAATTACACTTAATTAATAATATACAATGCATGAGTTAATTTTAAAAAAGAAAAAGACAAAAATACATAAATAGCAAATCTAATTTTGATTTAAAAAATTATAAGGAACTTCAATCTGACAATTCGTACATTAAAGCAATTAGCAATAGCTATTAAAAAAACTGATTAAGAATTTAAGAAAATAACAAAATTAGAATATTTTTTTACAAAGCAATGATTAGTTTAATTATTAAAAAGGAAACAGTAGGCAACTCGCTTTGTTTCCTTACTTTGTGTCCTATTAAAATTCATTTGGAAATTGCCTAACGTCTGATTAGATGCACGTTGATTTGATTAATAAAAGCGTGATTCCTACACACTATAATGAACAGCCTATTTTTAAGTCACTCGACATATCGAATGCACAAAATAACAAGAGCGTGTCGTTAATATAGGACGCAATTGGGACTCTAGATTGTCTTAGTAACGATATTCTATTTCCTTTATCGTATAAAAAAATAGATATATGCATGAAAAATTCTACGAGCATTTCTAATTATTTCAGAAAATCAAGTTATACTAAGGTAACTTGATGGCGTTCACTTTTCTCACTTAACGTTTCTCTGGGTTACTTGGCGTACATTAACCGCTTTTCTTTTCTTTTTTAGTTTCTTTGCACTTTCACTCCAAGGATGTTTTTCGTTTCATTTGAAAAATAAAACTGAAAGAGTTAAGGAACTGTCTGTGGAATTAAGCAAGTGTTTTCAACTTTGAAAATATTTTACACGGTCGCACTTGAATATAAAAATAATCGGTTTTAATGAAGACACTGACAGCAGTTTTTGTATTTCTTTGTCACTTTTCTGTAACTCCCCTCCTATAGCATTGTGTGCCACTTTCACGAGTAAAAACTTTTTTAAGTTTCCTCTGTTTTAGCACAATTTTTTTTTCAATTAGTTATTGGCACTTTCGCATGATCTAAAGCACATTTCTAAAAAAACAGTTTTTATTTCGTGACTTGACTTATTTAAGTTATTTTTCGGCTAATTCTCTCTTACAAATATGCAATTCAGTAATATACAAACCGCTTCACATAACGCTAAAAAGTAATCTTTTTCACACTAATAAATTAAAGAGATTATTAGCTACTGTCATATAAAACGATAAATTTTAATAAAAAAAAAATTTTGAAGTGCTTTTTTTGATTTTTAAGAACTGAAATGTATCAGAAACTACTTTACAATCGGACCAAGAAAGTATATGAAGTTAAATTTTCAAAATCTGTGACTTTAGTAATCTATTATTATCACACTTAAGTTTGTTTCAGTCGTTAGTCGTATTAAAATAAAAATTTAGGAAAAAAGTTGATTTACATTCGTCTTTGACTGCGAAACTTACTTGTTCCCAAATCGTTCTAGCATGAAATAGTTATGCAAGAACTCAATACTTTTTGATACACTCGAGAATGTTATTTTTTTTTTCATACTATAAAAACGATTTAAAATCAGCCTTAATTGTTAAAACTATTAATTTATCGACTATATTGTAAGAAAAAGGTATCTTGACTTGAGTGCAAACGCGAGATCAAAGCTAAAAACCAAATTTTTCATAAAATAATATAAATATTAGTATTAAAATTCTACTTAATAATAAGCAATATAGAATTTACAATGTAACTTTTCAAATGCCATTATATATAAAAAAAGAATAGCATTTTTAAAAATAATAATCACACTGCCGCTTCATTTTTCTTATAAAACTTTCACTCCGTATAAAAAATTTGATTGAACCATTCTCACAATTGTTACGAGCATCTTTGTAACACATTTTTCAATTACTAATATTGCAGACCTATCTGTTGTAAAAAAAAGAAAAGAACAAAAGCAACATTTGCTTATCATTTTGGAATAGTTTTTCAGTTTTAAGACAAAATAGCGATACTGCGTCTGGGACCACCTATACACACATTATCTAAACTAGACCATTTCTTAATACCATTTCTTAACACTTCAGCCGTGACTTTATCTTCATATACTCTGGACATTGCCTCAAGCTTCTGTGCTTTTTCCTTACTCAAAGGCTCACTAGGGAATGTCAATTCATTTGCTTCAGCAAGCGTGCGTAAGTCAAAATAGTATTTGGCATATACACTTGAAGGAACATTTATATTAAATTGAAGCATTTCCAAAAACTGCCTCTCTAATTCATTCCTAAAAATAACAATGAAATAGTAATATTTTATAAACATACATTATTTATTTTTTATTCAGTACTCACATATCTTCTACCGTGATATCTTTTAAAATTTGACAATAATCGACATTCCATACTGCTTGATCATCCCACACTTTTGATGCCAAAAGAATTGCTCCTAAAACAATTCTCTTCCAATTTGCTGGTGTTACATCAATTTCAGCATAAGTGAGTAGGCGTTCAAGATAAACTAGTGTTATAATGGCACATTCAGCTGTGAGTTGTGCAGCATTGAAAAGTGTTCTTACAAATTTATATATCTGTTTATGTTCTGGATTGTGTCTGTCATAATCCTCAGACACACCATCATGCTACAATAATATAACCTTTTTAATGGAAATAATTTGAAGTTAAGAACAAAATTAAACATTACTTACAGTCAAAGGATGTAATTTTTCATCAAATATATCAATTTGCCTATTGGACGTTCTATTTTTTATATTATAATAGACAGCTAGAGCTACACACTTGACCGTATTTTTTAAATTAGGCTGAGAAACTGTACTGTCATCTAAGTATATTGTACTACAGCTGCTGCTTTTTTTAAGAGGTCTCATAACTGCTATTTGGTATTGACTTTTTTTCCTAACTAATCCATCTGTAACATAAAATGATAAAAATTATACTTTGAAAATTAAAATAAGAAAATCTAACTTTCTAGATTGAACATCTTACTTTCAATAGCTTGCTTGGACCGCTCCATAAAAATAGTACTAGCACATGGGTGTAAAGATGGATCAGAATCCCAATCCTCAGGCTCTCTTTCACTTATGTGCTGAAGGTTATTGATGCTGATTTCTCCTTCAGGAAGATGATCCTCGATCGTTCTCACGCCACCATCGCGTTCCAGATCTTTCCGTCCAAGTTGCGGACTGGAGTATGCGCAACAACTGTGCTTATTACCCATTTTTCCTATTTCCACGTACTGCAGCTACCTTTGGCAAATTTGCACCCTCCTAAGACAGCAAACAGTTACAGTTTAATGACATTAAATTTTATACATATAATAAAATTCGTTTCTTCAACTTCATTTCCTAAAATCATTATAGCAGAAAAAAATAAAATCAAAAAATACTCTGGTATTGTAATTTCTGCGGTGTACGATTGACAATAGAATCACAGTTCCTTTGATTGTACAACTCTAATTGGAAGCTTTTGTTGCTCTTATTTGAAAACATCGAATTAGAAATACATGTACTGCCTACACACTTATCAGCACACTGATATAAGCATTAAATACTTTTACAAAATCAACTTGAAGAGAACCAAAGTCATTTGCCAGTCAATAAAGGAGCTCCCCTTATCACCTGCAAGTTATCTAAAAAAATTAACGTTTCCACGAAACGAAACCGCTAAAGAACCACGCAAGCAGCTAAATATGCTCCGAAATCGGCGCGAGTGCACCTGCTCGCGCGAATAACGAGCGAAATCGGCCATTCGACTCCGGTTTGCAGGCACTCAGCTCCCACACGCGCAGAGCCTGGCAACCAGACACATTCTGTCCCTCTGCTCGCGAAGTGCGTCCGCCGATGCCAGGCCAAGTGTTACAACGTACCTCCAGTACCTCCACCCAAAACGAAAAATTCACTCACACTGCACACTTCTCTCGTCCAGTGTGGAATTAATGCCCCGTCGATCAGCTGATGCAGCTGGAGCCGAGGAGGATTTGGACGACGTCGCCGAGGGCCTCCTCGCGGTCGCTCATGTTGTCCGCCTAGCTCGCTGCTGTCCGGCCCCGGCAAATAGACGGAGACTCCGGCCGAGGCACCCTAGCCTAAAACAACCAGCTCAACTGATCCTCGGCCCACAAAGACGTCGGCTCGCTCCCTCCCTCCCTCGTCTCCCACTATCTCCCCTCGGCGCCTTCTATTCCGGAGCTTTCCCGCACTCTCGACTGCGGCTCCGGACTCGGAGCGGCCGCGGCTCCAGACTCCAGGGCCCTGGCTCTCTCTCCCTCCCTCGGAGAGGAGACGCGCTCGCGACAACGCCTTAAAACTCTTCGGGCTCACCGGCAACTGCTGCCGCTGCCGCTCCTGCCCCAACACTCTCCTGGCACCTCTCGCGCTCCGAAACTTCCATACACCTATACGTACGTACGTATACCAGTAACGTTCGTCCGTCCGTCCGTGTTTATGTATATGTATGTATATGTATGTGTATGTATGATGTATGTACACGTATGTATATACTGTTAGACTAAAGCCGGAGCAGCGCGGGACACGAGAGAAAGAGAGAGAAATTCATTTTTCGCCGAGTCGCTTTATCTCGCTCGCTCTTCCCTCGCCTGGTGCTGCGCCTCATCAGCGGTCATTGTGCGCGGGTCCCCACTTCGTAGCGCGCGACGCGCCTTTATCCTTCCTGCCTCCTCGCGCGCCCACCTTTTTTTTTCTCTCCTCCGGCAGGCTAATTCCCCGCTCCGCCTCTCATCCCCAAGATAATCCGCTCTTTCAGCGACGCGCCTTCATGTGCGTGTCGCCGGCCGCGGCTGCACCGAGGCGCGCATCCCGGACGAGCCCCGAGAGAGCGAGACGGATAAATTCCAATGTGCACGTATATATATGTATTATGTATACATGTCTATCAGCCGTATCACGTATAGGTATACTTAGTCATCAAAAGCGCCGGTGATGATTGTTAAGTTAATTTTAAAATTCACCTGCGTGTAGGTATCCTGTGGGCTCGTTAGTCAACGCAAAACCGCGCACATTTTCACGCGACACGTATGCAGCGTTTAATTATAGGTATAACGTATAAGTACGCGACGTATCGCAGACGTTTATGACTTCTGCAACTGTGCGGCACGCTATATAGAGGCGCCGGGGCCCCGGGGGCACGTGTGCGCGCAGCTGCAACGCTTATTTCGGAAGGGGGGTCGGCGGGTCGCTCCGGCCCGGCCGCGGCGATCTGCGCACGTGTGCATGCGCGAGCGCGACTATGAATGGGCGCGGGCGGGGTGGATTGTGTGCATTTACGAGTGTACGAGTAAAGTACGCGCCACGGTGATTATATACGGGGAGTATGCACGAGAAAAGGAGTCGCGGGCGCTTTTAACGGCGGCGACTCGGTATATGGCCCTGAGTGCCGCGGCTTTTGTCGGCCTCAAGTGCCCCGCGCGCAGCCGGCGAACAGACGCATCGTAATCTCGCGGATGGAATTTAGACGCCGATCGCGGGCTTTTTATTTCTTTTATTTCTCGGAATGACAGCTTACGCGGCGGCTGGGCATTTAAGTAACACGGCGGTTCATCGATCGTTGACTAATTTTTTTTTTTATGCCGTTCTGTCACTGTCTTTTTTTAACGGGGACTATGGTTTTAAACCAAAGGAAATGTGTTTTTCGATAGCTTTGGAATATTTTTTTAAAAATTTGTATTATTAAAAGAGAATGAGAGAAGTTCTACGGTTTGCTACGAAATTTTCAAAATAGCATTTGTATGTAGAATAGGAGAATGCTTTTTCTTTACTTTTTTTATATGACTTTGCCAAGAAACTTACAATTTAACTGCGGTGAAGAAGTTCAATTCAATTTAAGTTTTAAAATTATCAATGCAGATAAGATAAAGATTTTTCTTGAGCATCGGCCAAATGTTATGTATTTGTATACAAAGTATCAGCTTATTTTGGATAAAGGATATTGTCAATATTAAAGCTGCTTCTTTTATTACATTTTCGAATTAAATAAACTGAAACAATTGACAAACTGCCGATCTATGAAAATAATAATATATTAGCTTGTATAGTTAAAAAAAAATTTATTCTACAGACTGTAGAACGAAATTTACTTTATTTTCGACGATAAAAGCTTCTACATAATAGCCAATGTATTTTTAAACCGTTAATATATATACTCTGCACATATCATAATCATTATTATATAAAACTAATTTGTTTTTCATGAGAAGTAACCAACTTTTGAGTTTCAAGCAAATGGTCAAACATTAAAATATTTAAGTTTAGTATTTAAGTTTAGTATTTTATGAATAAGCCAATTAAAGTTACATAATAAATTCAACAAAATAAATTTACCTTTCTGCATTAATTAATTAAAATTTAATTTTCGCAAAATATTATTTATTACTAGTTTATAAATATGCGCCTTAAAATAGAGAATCCAAAATTTAATACAAATAATTTCTGCAAAAAATAATATTTAAAAGTTTTTTAAATAAATCTTCAACTAATTGCAAATTTATACTGTTTTTTACGTTATAATTAACATTTTAATAGTTAATTAAAAATAATAAAAAGTATTACATTTTTTAATGATGTAATTAATTTTTTACCATTCTAATTATTATTTACATTTACAAGTCTGTGATCTGACTTAATATGTCTGATACCTCTGGGATGATTAATATGTGATACCTATGTGACTTCTGTATGTATTTTTTTGACTTGTGCAAAAATAAATGCTAATCTGTCTATCTATATAATCTATTAAAACAGTGTATCAAAGAATAATGCGAAAAAATATGTGACTGGAGAATTGAATATGAAATATCGCTAATTATGTAAGTTTGATTAGAATCAGAACCGGATAACGGGTGAATAAAACTGTTTTTTTTTTTTTTTTTTTTTTTTTTTTTTAGATTCATGTTGCGAGAAAATGAATTATATATAGTTTAGTAAGCTATATTGTTCACGATATTACGATATTATGTCTTCGTAATTTTCAAATATCCATCGCACTTTACAGAAGTAAATCCAAAATACATTGTAATATATTCTTCGAAACACCATAAATATTCGAATTTCGCGCTTTTACAGAAATTCGCAGCTGGAGCGGTGAAATTTCGCAACAATTCAAATCTCGCATTCTCACCTGCCATTATATCGTTCTTTTTCCCGGTATAGTGGCTGATTAAAAAACTTGAACTGTCACTTATCAAACGATTTCCAAATGAAAGCACACAAGTTCAGTAGGCATTAGCTTAAAGCGGACGCACGAAGCTCGAGGAATCCGTATAATTAGGCTTAGCTGATTACGAAATTGATAAAATGCCAGGCACAGTCATCGTCATCGATAAACGTAAGTATTATATACACACATCCCAATCAGAAAAAGATAAATCAGTCAAAGCGCGAAACAAACAAAATTAGCGATAAGGCGAGCTCGCCCGCTACTATTCTTCGACGTTCGTCGATACAACGAAAAGTCGTAAAAAAAAAAAGAGGAGTACGAATTGATTTTCTCGCAAATTTAATATACCTATTTCTTGCCCATCAACGCAGCTGTCCTCCGCGCATCGGTGCAGTGCGACTGCAAAAAAGGAAGAGCGAGCCGGTCGTCCTTCGCGTGAGCGCACGAAAACAACAAGGCGCCTGCACACATGATGCCAGCTGTGTTATGTGTAATCGGTAAAAGGCTCTTGTCTGTATGCGTCTGCTAAAAGGAATGACGACTTCACGACTTGACAGTTGACTTCGCTTATACAAGTATTTATACACAAGTATAATCTAAAGTATAGCTATATACATCCGCGACCCGCGACTACTACATAAGACTATCCGCCGCGCGTGCACGGAGAGCGCAAACGCACACAGGCGGCATGTATACATAAGCGATCCCGCGGAAGTGCATATATAAAGAACAAGACGAAGGCTGAGAATGTAAAATGGCGCTGGATGACTCGAGCGAAGTATCAAAGGTCGCCACGGCTTCTCGGCAGCTGCCGCTCCGCCTGCACCGCTCGTCCGCTACGCGGGAGTTTTGTTATCGTTGGGCCGCGCGCGTGTCAGTCGCGGAGCGCCCACCGCACGCCGAGGTTTAGTGAGCGCGCGCCCACTCGCAAATGATAAGGCGCAGCACGTCCTCCTCGTCGCCGTCACGCCTGCACGAGCTCGCCCTGCGAGAAGGTCCAGTCGACTCGGAGCCTCCCGCGAGTTCCCGGAGCATCACGGGGAAGACATGAATGTCCATGATGGAGGTATTACACAGCTGTACTTGTATTTCTTCGGAAAAATTTCGATCGAGCCCCGACTTGTTTGTTTATTCATGTAAGCGTTTCCTTTTTCGTGCGAGGCGAGCCAGCGAGCCGCTCACGCGCGACTATTGTGCAATGGTGAAAGTACGTTCTGCGGAGGTCTGTAAGGCTTATCGGTCATAATGTGCGAGCGTGTGTGCGTGGGCTCGCTTTTAATAGGTTCCCATCGGAGTTCAATCAACTTGGTGCATTCGTTTGTCAGCCCCTAGAGCACTGACATTACATGCAGTTTATTTCATTTAGGTACAAGTTGACAAGTTCGCTAAAGTTGAGAGTTTGAAAGAAATATTTTCATTTCTGCTCATTGGGCTTGTCGAATCGACTGTTTTTTTAATTTACTTCATGTGTGTATGTATAATTGTTTAGTTGAATTGCGAAACTGTACAATTTGCATATTGCGAGGCTGTAATAGTTGAGGAAATATTCCATGAATCACCTGAAATGATAGAGGAATAAAACATTTGATTAGTCGTTCAACTTAATATTTTGTATTTCAAGAGCATTCAATTCTTTTGTTTGCCTAAAACAATTTCAGAGCTTGTTATGCTTTACTTGAAATTTTAAATTAAAATATGTACACATTCAAAATTCATTAACTTCAAATAGAAAATTGCTTGTCATTACAAAGAAAAACAAAAAAAATAGATGTCATTCATACATAGCAGTTGATTTTAACTGTAGATCTTTAATTATATTACTAATAAGTTATTTTAAATAAAAAATAATAAATACAAATTTAATGTTAATTTCTATTTTTTTGCAGGTTGTGGAACTTGTAAAAAAATTTAATGACAGCTTTGGCTCCTATGCATTTTCAAGATGGATAGAACATCTGATTGTGGAGTACCAAACTTCAAAGACACTACTAGCAGTGTCTATTGTTATTCTGTTAATCATACTAGCTGTATCAATTTATATTCTTCGAAAATGGAAAACCAAG
Organism: Sycophila texana; assembly: GCA_035582955.1. Lineage (NCBI taxonomy): Eukaryota > Metazoa > Arthropoda > Insecta > Hymenoptera > Eurytomidae > Sycophila > Sycophila texana. The sequence continues at coordinate 4,323,452 of JAWWEN010000009.1, forward strand.
GAACTGCTGCCACAAGTCAAAGAGTTTGTGGGTGTAGGCACGGGCAAGCCAAGGTTCAGAAAACGAGACAAAGTCTTATTTTATGGCCGAAAAATGTTGAGAAAAGTGAAATCTATAGGTGGTCAAGTGCACGGTACAGAACAAGGAAAAAAAAGAAGAGCAGTTATGAGATTTGCTAGAAGACTTTTACAATTAAAAAAAGAGAATGCGCCACAACAATTGAAAGTATTGGAGCCACCTGCAGAATATCTCGAAGAAGAGATAGGGCCAGGGGATAGAGTACCACCAGATGCTCTATATATTTTACAAAGTATAAGAGTATTTGGTCACTTTGACAAACCAGTTTTTCTTAAGTTATGTAAACATACAGAAATCATGAATTTGCCAGCAGGAACTCCTTTGTTCAAAATTGGAGATCCTGACGAAAATGTATTTATTGTTCAACAAGGTTTAGTTAATGTTTATATAACAGGTTCTGATGGATCTCAGATATCACTTAAATTAGTGAAAACTGGAGAATCTGTTACTAGTCTTCTAAGTTTTACAGATGTATTAACTGGGCATGTAAGCACATATAAAACAGTAGCAGCGCGAGCTGTGGAAGATTCTATTGTTGTAAAATTGCCAATGAGCGCCTTCCAAGAAGTATGAGCATCTTCTATTAAAATTAATTTTTTTTAAATATTTTCTATAATTTTACTTTTTCATTCAAGGTTTTCCAAGATCATCCTGATGCATTCGTTCGAGTTATCCAGGTCATTATGGTTAGACTGCAACGTGTAACATTTACAGCTTTACACCAATATTTAGGTCTCTCAGCAGAGTTAGTTAATCAAGGATCTCATAAAAAGAAGCACAGTTCAGTTTCAGGATCACCAGTCAGATCAAGAACCCGTGAAAATTTTGCTAATATACCCTTAAATGAAAACTCATATGCAGGATTTGCTGATCAACCACTTGACATTCCAGCTAGAGATTCCCTTGCATCCCAGCCTGTTCCAATAATGTCAAGTCGCAGGTAAACTTAAATAATATATAAAATCACTAATTATTTTATTAATTAAAACAGATTATCTGACTGAAACTATGATTTTTATACAGGTCAAAAACGAACTTAGAATGGAAAACGCCAAATTCAGGTTCGCAATTAAGTCAACATACCTCCGACATGGTCCCAGAATGCGATTCGCATTGGCCAAATTCGGCAACATCGAATCAAGCATCATCTCATCAAAACGAATCAGCGGACGGCAGCGGCGTTCAATCCGGCAGTGCGAGTCGTAAACACTCAAAAAACGAAGGCCTTCAGCAGCCACTAGATGAAGCACAAGTAGTTCAAATTGCTACAGAGGCATTTGTTAAGGAGTTAGGGTTGGAAGATGATTCTCTTCTTAAGGACGGCAAAGTCCAAATCAGAGAAGTGCCTGCAGGCACTTATCTCATGAAGGAGGAGTCTCACAAAGTACGTTTACTCTGTTGTAATTCACTACTTTCTTTTATTTGACATCTTCATTTTTATTTTCATAATCTTAGGATGTAGCCTTGGTTTACGTTGTGTCGGGATCATTGATCATAAGTCAACGAGTTTCTGAGGGACGTGATGTTGGCGAAGATGTACATATGTTTAGCGCTCACCAAGGAGAGATTGTAGGAGGACTCGCTGTTTTGACTGGCGAGCCATCATTTTATACAATTCGAGCGAAACACTCAAGTCGCATAGCTTTACTTAGTAAATCCACATTTTTCTCCGTAATGCGAGAAAAACCTACTGTGGTATTACACGTTGCAAAGACTGTTGTAAGACGATTAAGTCCATTTGTAAGACAGGTAACGTCATATTTATCTATATGAAGGAAATATTTAAATTTAATTTTCTTTTACACTATTCTTATATCAATTAAAACATTATGTTATAGGTCGACTTTGCCTTGGATTGGCTGTTTTTGGAGAGCGGAAGAGCAGTTTATCGCCAAGGAGACGATTCCGATTCAACGTTCATTGTGCTCAGTGGGCGTTTAAGATCGGTAATCACTTACGAAAATGGGAAAAAGGAATTAGTCGCCGAATATGGTAAAGGTGATTTAGTTGGAATAGTCGAAATGGTTACGCAAACACCGAGATCAACTACGGTAATGGCTGTCCGTGATTCTGAACTGGCAAAACTTCCTGAGGGTCTTTTTAACGTCATCAAACTTAGATACCCCATTGTTGTGACAAGACTGATTAATTTACTTGGACATCGACTACTCGGCACATGGAAACGGGCGAGTGCTAAAAATGGATCTCGCGAAGAAAGGTAAATTGCTTTGAGATGTAGATTACAGTAACAAAAATGTGTAAGTGATCGAAATACCAAAAATATCTAAAATTTTAGAAGAGCAGCTGTAGATGCGAGGCCATCGCAAGTTAATTTCTCAACAGTGGCAATCGTGCCAGTCTCGGACGATGTTCCTCTAACAGCATTTACCTATGAACTATATCACTCTTTGTGCGCTATTGGTCCTTGCTTAAGACTAACTTCGGATATCGTGAGAAAAGTAAGCACCGATCATACAATAAATTCTGTTTAATTTTTATCTCTGAACTACTTAACTAAATTCATTTCTTTAAATCAGACTTTAGGCACCTCGATTATGGAGCCAATGAACGAATACCGGCTTACATCGTGGCTCGCACAGCAAGAAGACCAACATCGCATTTCGCTTTACCAGTGCGATTCGAGCTACACTCAATGGACCCAACGGTGCGTACGCCAGGCCGATTGTATTCTCATAGTGGGTCTTGGCGATAGACCACCTTCAATCGGTCGAACGGAACGCGAGGTCGAGCGACTTGCTATGCGCACACAAAAGGAGCTTGTTCTGCTGCACAAAGAACAAAATGGTCAACGACCGGCCAACACTGTTCAGTGGTTAAACATGAGGTCTTGGGTTTCTAGTCATCATCACATTCAGTGCCCAAAACGCATGTTCACGCGGAAGTCACAATACCGAATTGTGAGTATTATTTTTGTGGTTTCACACGATATTTCTCTTGAAAAATTCGAATACTCATGTTATAACGATAATTAATTTTTTTATAGAATGAACTATACTCAAAAGTACTTATGTCGGAGCCGAATGTTCATAGCGACTTTAGCCGGCTGGCACGTTGGTTGACCGGTACATCGGTTGGACTCGTGCTTGGCGGTGGAGGAGCAAGAGGAGCTTCCCACGTGGGTATGCTCAAGGCCATCGTCGAGGCCGGGATACCAATTGACATGGTTGGTGGTGTCAGTATAGGAGCGTTCATGGGTGCACTCTGGTGCATGGAAAAGAATATCACTACAACGACGCAAAAAGCTCGTGAATGGTCTAAGGTATTAGATTTAAATGATCGCACACATGAAATTTTTGCATTAATTTATTTGTTTATTTATTTTCAGATACATTTTATTTACTATATCTTTATTTTAAATATTCCGTAATAACAACTAAGTTTAAACTTTTTATTAACAATCAATGAATTCCAAATGAAGAATTGTTTAAAAAAATACAATAATTGTATTGATTATTATAAGTGACGAACTTATTTTCTAAATTCATTGATTGTAAATAAAAAACTATACTAATGATACCTGTTTATCAGGTCATACTAATTTTGAGAAAAGTATTAAGTATGCGTTTCAATTTTTTTTATAACATTTGAAATCTATTTTCTTGAAACTTAATAATTGTCTTCTGAAAGAAGATCCAGTAGCATCATAATAAATTTTTCGATTTATCAAGGGTAAGTATATCTACAAGTGTCTAAGTAGATGCATGTAAAATCTAGCAAAACTCGCCTTAAAGTATGCATCTACAGACACGTACACTTTACAAATAGATATATTTTCCTTGTTATTTTCTAATCGAAAGTAAAATATCGATAACAAACTTTAACTATTTTTTCCTAAAATAGATTTCAGATGCATTTAAAAAAAAAGTAAATCAAACTGTTATTCTCAAACATGTGTATATTTACTTGTACAACTAATAAGTGAAGTCCCGTGATAACTACAGAAATGTGAACTTGTTTATCGCAGAAAATGACACAATGGTGGAGGCAAATATTGGATCTGACGTATCCAATGACTTCGATGTTTTCCGGCAAAGATTTCAATAGTACAATACAGGCTACTTTTGGGGACGTGTATATCGAGGACTTGTGGCTTCCTTATTTTACGATAACCACTGATATTTCTGCTTCTTGTATGCGCACGCACACACACGGTCTGTACGCCAGTCCTTTAATCAGCCATTGCTTTTTCTTTATTACGTACATCAACAACATTTACATTTTAAAAGAAAGAAAAAAAAAGTAATAGAAAACGTAAAAAAGAATAATTATATCGCAAAGAGTCGGTAAATCGAGGCCGAATTACCAGCTCTCTGCGCTTTTCATTGAAATATTTAATACCCACGTTTTTTACAATACTTTTCATTTACTCTTAGTTTCGCACTAATCCGTAGATGCATTTTATTTAATAAACATAGACTGCTTTAATAGCGGGAGTGAGCTGTGTGAACATAAAAAAAATGTTATTGACGTACTCTCCGTTTTGTGTCTCTGGTTCAGTCTCACGAAGTGGTGAGGCAGTAAATAAATTTTTTTTTCACGGTCTCGTTCACTTTTAAAAAGAAAAAGATCAATTAGTATGACCTTCCTGCACCTCTGTAAGTGCATAACTTGCCAATTGGTCGGGCAGGAAGGACTTATCGTGGGTTTAAATGTCAATTCGTCGTATTTTATTTAGATTATACGAAGAGAAACAAAATGAAAAAAGGAAGAATAATGTACATAAGAGATAATGTACATAAAAGCTTTTGGCTAATGTAATGTCGACGTGTTTAGGATCGCTTTGGCGGTACATACGTGCGTCGATGTCGTTGTCCGGTTATATGCCTCCCATGTGCGACCCAACCGATGGCCACCTTCTCCTCGACGGCGGGTACGTCAATAACCTCCCAGGTAATTTGACTTGTACAACACAGCGAAAGCTTATGCTTAATGCTTTTGTTCATATTTGTTTCATATTTTTATATTATAATCTTCACATAGTATATATAAACGGTGTTTACCTTAATTTGTAAAGTATCGATTTTATTGCACCAAAAAAACACCTATTATTAAGTTTTCGATACATTTTTTCCTTAATTTTTTTAATTTTTTTTTTTTTTTTTTTTTTACAAAAATTCACTTGATAGTAATTTTTACCTTTTTTTAATTTATATTTGTAATAAAAGAAAAGTTTATCGAGTAATGTACAAAACATATTGCCACGTTCATTTACAAGACTGTTTATTTCAATTTATTAAAATTTAATGAAGTAGCAAATTAAATAAATGTTACCTGTATAATGTAAATTTATTTTTCTTTAACGTCTCATCAAAATTCATGGCTCGTTAATCAATTTTCGAAACAGTCTTGGAAATAATATTCACTAACGGCTAGAAGTATGTTTGTCGAAAGAATACAGCCCCATTTAGCTAAAAGTATTCATAAGAATTTTTTTCTGCTAAATTGTCCAATTTGCAAAGCTGAACTATAGCGCTAGAAAAATACTTCGTGCCTTTTAGTGCAAAGATAAAAAAAAAAAAAAATTCGCCAGACTCGCTCCCGTTGATAGAAAGATGCACTGTCCATATTGTAAACTATTCAGTTTGCCTAAATCAGGCTTACTTTGGAAGTATATTCGTGCCAGCATGACCATCGCTGGTGTCTTTCCACCGATTTGTGATCCTATTGATGGGCATCTTTTGGTCGACGGGTGTTACGTTAATAATGTCCCAGGTATGCGCTTTTCGCCTTCGTTCATATTTTACTTTTATGAACTAAATTAAAATTTCTATTTTTTTTTTCACTTCAAAATAAAACTTTTTATTGTTTACAGACAATCTTTTTTTTCTTTTCTATATCTGTGATATAAGTTAAAATATTCAAAATGATATTTAAATGTTATAACTTTAAATAGTTTCAATTTCATATAATAATTATTTAAGTGTTTTTAAATAATTCAATTCAAATTAAAAGCAAAATTTACTGAAGTTCAAAAAGTAACGCTTAATTTTTTTGTACAAAGTGTTATAATAATTACACTAAGGTGCACATTGTACTTAAGTCACTTAAATTACTTAAAATTATGAGTGTGAGTTGTGTTGTTAATTGGAGATGGTAATTTATAACCAAATTAAATAATAATTATACTGTGACTAAAAATTAAATAATTATTACTTGTTATTAATGAAATTTTTGTTTTTGTGTTTAAAGTTAATATATATAAAATATTAAGTTTTATTCTATATTTTATACATAAATAATGTTACATCTGATGTAATAATCATGGGATATATGATTTTATCGTAATAATCTAATTTTCCCACAATTATCACATTAGAATTGTGCTTTTTATCTGAAAATTAGTTTTTGGTTCGATAATCAATAATTAATTTACAAAAAAAAAAAAAAACTACACATCATACATTTCAATGTTTTCCATTTCATGCTCTATGCATTAAATTCTCGAAAAACAAATCGGTGAAACGAAGCTATCTGTAATCCATCCTCATTAAACCCCTCGCAGTCGTAGCTCCTCTCGAAAACTTAACCCAGAGTAATCAGCTCGAGCCTAGTCTGCGGCAGTAGACTGCAAAGCGCTAGAAGCTCCTCCTCTCCTATAAAAAAAAAAAAAAAAATCCCTCAATCTTCCTCCGAAAAAAAGAAAGAAAGTGACCTTATCCTGGACGTTTCTTTTTCCACGCTCGCCTCGCGCGCTCGACCGCGAAGCTGACGAGATGTTGAGACAAGGTGCGCGCCACATCCTCGCCATCGACGTTGGGTCGCAGGACGACACCGACCTGACCAACTACGGCGACTCGCTGTCCGGCTGGTGGCTCCTCTGGAAGCGCTGGAATCCCTTCGCCACGCCGGTGAAGGTGCCCAACCTGCCGGACATTCAGTCGCGCCTCGCCTACGTCAGCTGCGTGAGACAACTCGAGGAGGTCAAGAGTTCGGACTACTGCGAGTACATCAGGCCGCCGATCGATAAGTATAAGACCCTGCAGTTCGCCAACTTTGACGAGATCAAGGACGTTGGCTATAATCACGGTGAGATTCTATTTTTCGCGCCTGAAGTTTATATAGCGCAGGCTTTAAGTATCTGAGATAATGATAATACTCGCAAAGCTGAGGATTAATTAAAATTTTAATTTGGAACAGTTTTTTTTTTTTTTATGATGAGTCGTAAATTGCTTGAAATAAACGATAGTCACGATGATTTTCAATTTCGATTAAATCGTAACGCGTGTAAATAAAAATGAACTGAATTTTTCTGTCGCGCGCTTTGCGGTTATCAATTTTTATGCAAATTATAGATTATACAAAATTTCAATATATGTGTCTAGTTTCAATATATGTGTCAATATATGTGTCTAGAGGTTCTCAGTTTAAAACTCGTTGTACATTATTAATGTGAAATTATTTAATTTTGTTTTCTCATAGGAAAATCGTACTTCGAAGGACAATCAAAGGCTGGAATTTTACCGCACTTCACTGCGGATCGTGAAAACGCGAAGGCACTGCGGGCTAAGAATCATGCTGCGAATCAGTCAGTTCCTTCCTCATACACATTCACTGATCTGGCGCAAATGGTTTGCAAGGTATCGCGTGGAAATCGTTACACCGACATAGACTCGGACTCGGATGAAATGGAGGAATACTTAGCAGATTTAGAAGAAGACGCTCAAGAAGTTGGATACGCTTCGGAACCCACAGCTGGAATTTTAGATCAGGTATGTCATTAAATTTTAAAAACTGTTTAAATATCAAAGAATATCTATTGCAAATTTTAATTATAGAGTCCAGATGACAATCGATTGCGAAGAAGAAGAGCTGGCGTTTCCTTAAGCCTCTCTGACACTGAGGCAGAAACTGAATTAGATTACCACATGGGTGGCAGGAATACTCCACATAAACAATTTTTCAAGTACGGAAATTCCGATCTTGGAATATGACATTTAAATATTAGAATTTTTTAAATATAAGAATAAAAAAGTTATCTTTATTATTTAAAATAAATCCATGTGTTTTCATTTAAACACTCTTCTGATAAAGGACTTATGACAGGTATGCGGTTTATTACTAAAAATTATTGGTTCAAATAAATCTGATTTTTATTTTTATTCTAAAGAACGAGTATAAAAAATAGTACTGTGACAGGCAATCAACGAATACTTTTAACTATTCGCTAATTTAATTTAATTTTGCTTCTTTATCAAGAAACATTTTAAATAATTTAATTACGCTATTTTTTTTTACAAAATTAATTAACCTTTTCACTTTTTCAGCAAAAAGGTAGAGATATCAGTTATATAACCAATACATCAATGAAAATAATTAATTGTAATTTAAATACTTGCACTGAAACTTAAAAGTCAGTACTCATTCGCAAATATGGATCTACAATGGACATTAACGCTCCTACTAAATGCAACGACCCTGTCACTAACACTTGGGGTTTCGAATCTTGCCCATTTGAATTCATTTTATGATCTTCTTTTATTAGCAAAAGCGCTTCATAAACGTTTTTAGCTAATACTGAATTCTCGCCCCATATTTCTGCGTGTTTCAAACACTTTTCCATCTGTATATTTACAGGTATGTTGAAATTCTCTTGATCAACAGTTCGAACTAATCCAGCTTCGTTCGGCGTAAAGTATATCTTTCTAAACCCTAACTCTCTTAAAGGAGTCAGTAACATGACCGCATCTCGATCTCCTGTTGCGTTGAAAATTAGGTATTTATTAGTTTTCCTATAAGAAAATTTTAAATTATATTATAATGAATTGTAATATATTAATATTATTCGAATACTTACAAAAGTATCACTCACCGTTTACTTTTAACGACATCCTGGAACCAAGAGACGCAACATCTGATACTTTCAGCGGTGTGAGCACCGTCGATGTAAAAGTCAATACTCTTACCACACAGTATCTGTGTGCGCCCAGGCCACGCACAGGTCTCTAGGGCCTTAGCTACCTTAGTAAAGCACAAACTAGTCTTCTTGTTGAGTGAATCTTCGGCCTCGACGATGTGTTTTTCATTGTTGTCCGATCTCATACTACCTCCACGCCTCGCTATCCACGCACAGGCTAGTTGGATTGCCAATGAGGCATTCTCGCCCTGCACGCTGCTGCGAATACCTGTAGGGCACTTCTTGGTCTTAGACACCCCCGCTGTCAGCGGACGAATGCCTTTAGTTAGTCACTATGTACTACACCAACACCAATCTAGCACACCACGCAATTTTTTTTTGTTTTCCATACATGCCTCGACTCCCTTAATTGTTGAATTCCTGTGACGAGTGATTGTTAGGAGGAGTGTAGTGAAGTCAATTTTAAAAGGATATTTTGATAATGTGCATAATTAGATGTGATATTTTTGGATTGAGGAAAAAGAATTGTATTTCTGTGACATTAAACTGAATTTGTTATTATCATCTGTAGAAAAATGAATTGATGTGGCATACTTTGTGAAAGAATGCATTGATGCGGCTTACTTTGTGAAACCAAGTTAAACCTATGATTTAATGATATTTAATCTAATAATCGAATCAATTTGTAAATAAGCGCGCAAACATTGATAAAAATATTTAAGCATTTTTTTTTTCTTAAATTTATGACAAAGTAACGGCATGCGGTTATTAAGTATTATTGAGTTAGCTACTGCCTATTCGTTGATTCTATCTTGCTAGTTAATCATCCATACTGATTTTCAATTATAATTCAATCATTTCTAAAACTTTTTTGAATTGTGCAATTTTTAAGAAATTTTTCCCAACACTTAATGCGTAAGCTAAATTCAGCAGAAAGCGGAGCAATAAATTGTAAGTAAATTTAAATGTACCTAAAGTAGGTAAACCATTCCTCCAGGGATAAGACTCTATGCTGGGCGCGACGGTCAACGAACAATTCTTCTCAAAGGCACGCTTTTGTAGCACAGTCATCGCATCGTTTGGCTGGTCTACCGTGAAAGCCGGCACTCCGGGTTTGAATATACCGGACTTTTGAAAGGCGATCTCCTCGAGAGTATTGCCCAAAAGAACCGTATGGTCAAGACCAAGGCTCGTAATCCCCGCGCATACTGTGCTGTTAATGATGTTCGTGCTGTCGTATTCGCCACCGATGCCCACCTGCAATTTCGGTTCTTTCAATTCATATTTTTCGTTATTTTTATTTCTGTAAGGTGCATTTACAAGTCATTTTAAAAATTCTCTTCTCTCGACGTTAATTATTTTAAAAATCATACTTATTTTTGTTTATTTTCTCTAGGAAAAAAAAATATGAAGAAGGAAAATTTAAAAAAAAAATGACTTCTTTGAATAATGCAAACCCACCTCGACGATCGCTACATCAATGTTGGCCTTGAGAAAAATATGAAACATAAGTACGGTGAGAAACTTGAAGTACTGAGGCATGTCGCCCTCGGACTCGCGCCGCTGCTCAAGAGAATTGTAGACATGCCAGAAGTGCCGCGAGAACTCAATCTCCTTGATGACCCGGCCATCGATCCGGAAGCGTTCGCATACCGAGATCAAGTGAGGCGAGCTGAAGAACCCGGTGCGGAAGCCGTGCTCACGTAGGATCGCCTCCGTGAATGCGCAAGTCGAACCCTTGCCCTTTGTACCCGCCACGTGGATCACCGACAGACTGTCCACCTGCTCCAGGGTTAGTCCGGACCTGTGTTTTAACATGCAAATCGATTCGATTAATAAGAAATAATGTAACATTCGTGAAGATGAGTGTGACGTATTGAGGAAGAAAAAAGAATAAGAGAAAAAAATTCTGAGAATTTTTCATTGTTATTATAACTCGGCTATCGTATACCTTGTATTTAGCGGATACCAATGAATAGCAATTACGTTGCGATCATTGGAGAGGGCCTTGTAATACTTGAAGGAAAGAAAATTGCACGCACTTGCGTGCAAATAGGAATTTTATGCGGAACGAACCGACGATTAAATTTTCCATCTAACATATACTGTCACTTGCGAGAAATTTAAAAAATCGAAGAGTAACTATTTTATTACACAACGGATATCGATGAATTTCTGTGTATTAATTGCTGAAGAATAACGAGCGATAAAATGTTAAAGAATGCGATAATAGAAAGTAGTTTATGCATACTTCATGTGATAATTTATATACGATGCAAAATGGACTAATTAAGAAAGTTTATATTATTTTTAATAATAGTTTAATAACAGTGTGTGAATTAAAATATTTTTATAGAGTACAGACACTCACCGTAACAAATATTTTTTCATATCTTGAAGATTACTATTTACAGTCGGCATATGCCGTCTCGCTGCATTGATGTAGGCGGCATTGCTTTGTAGATTGTTTAAGGTTCTTACTGCATCCTGAAATTAAAAGAAACTATGTTTAAGAAAAATTTAATTCCTTGTCGCGTTGAACGATAGCAAAAAATTAATGTAAAAGAATGTTAAATCATTGCTTTGTATTAAAATATGAAAACAAACATTTTAGAACTCCATTTAATCACATTTGATATATGCGTGAGAGATTGTTCCACTACGTCATTTGCATTAGACGATAAGATGAATGATATTGATCTGTTGACTAGATTTTTTAGTACAATATGAAATATTAACGGGGATGATCACAAAATTAAATTGACCGTGTAAAACATTAAAAAAATTATAATTAATTTTGAATAAATAAATTTTAGTAGAATAAAAGTCAAATTTGATGGCACTTTAAATATTTTAACACACACTATTTTTAAATTTTTCTTTAAAATTAATTTCAACGACAGAAAACTAATACAATTATTACAATACAAATTTATAAAGCAAAACACTGTATAAATAAGGGTTGAAATGTAGAAACTACTATAGAGAACACAGAACTCACCTCGTAATTGAGTAGCGCACGTCCGCTCGTGGCACTGTGAATCATCTTTTTGACGAGAGTAAACATGAAAACCACATTTATTGTGCAAGTGAGACGCGATCGCAATATTCCCAGCCGGAGCTCCAGTTGGCGGCTCGCCGATAAAAACCGGTTCGCGCAGCGCAACTCTGTAACGAGGAAAAAAAAATTAGCCTCCGTGATCCCGATAACTTTATATGCGCTTTAAGCGTATGACGGCTTCTCGTTGCGTCTTTAAGTCAACCAGCTCTGCGTGTGTTGTCGGAATCTTCTCGGTGTACCCAAAGTCTTAGGGCCGACCCTACATAGTTCACATCATGATAACGGGAAAAAGTCAACAACCTTTCTAGGCAGTTATCACAGTGTAGTTCAAGCTTGAGATGTTTTAATCTTGCTTTCGTTACCGTCGAGACAAGTCGAAGGGCTTCCTACAAGTCAAACTCGTTTTCATGTCTTTTTCTTATACAGAAATAATTTTATATTTCTTTTAATTTTGTTTATCATGAATATTAATTTAAGAACATTCACGGAAAATAATTACTTTTTTTTATCAAAAGTATCAAAGAATTTTTGTAAATTTAAAAAATTAAAATAAAAGAAAAAAAATGACAGAGGTTTCATCAGCGATAGAATTTTAAAATTTTCTTGACTTCTGTTGAAAGTTGCTCCATCTCGGCAAACCGCTTATTAACCGTAACAAACGGGTCTACTTTCTAAACCGTATTCTCGAAACTGCGCTGATAAATGTCTAGTAATAAGTGCAATTATTTCCAATTCTCTCGTGCATAAATTATTAATACAAATCTTAATTAAAACAATTTTATTGCGTTTTAAAATAATGTAATAAGTGTAATTTTCTATTTAATTTTATTTAACAAGTGTTCTCGAAAACAAAGAAACTCACAGTGAAATTCAACAACGGATTCCTCTCATGGATCGTAGCATAATCGCCGACAGCAATGTCAATTTATCATTAAAAATGTCCACAAGAACACTATGTAACTTCGAACCAAAATTTTCATCGTTCGCCTTTTTTTCGCGAGACCACGCGTCCGTACCCACGTGGAGGCAACGGAAAAACGCGGATCGGCACGAACTATATACACGCCGTAACAATCGTGCTGGCGAGCGGTGCTCTCGTTTTATGAAAGCGCTCCGATTTTAGCGCGACTGTATCTGACGAGGTAGCGCTGTGCCCGAGAAACATTGTATTTAGCTCCGTAAAGTTTTTGATAGGAATTTCACTGTGGAACGAATCATTCATGACTTGAATAATGCGCGTTTATAGTATCATTCTCGAACTCTTATCTTGCTTTGTAAACATAGATGTACGTTTTGAAAGACAAGCAAGCAAGAAATGTAACGGTAATGATGACAAGTGTGCGTTCATATTTCCTGCTTATATAGAAATAATTCAATTGCGCTTTACTTTGATTTTTTTTTTAAGATATAACGTAAAATTCCATTCGTTAATGTATATCTGATTAGGGAATAATTTATTACGTATATTAATTTAATATTTATCAAAGTTTGTAAACAGTATTTATTTCTGAAATTTATAATGTTTCTTTGTTAATTAATCTTGTCGCATTGAGAAATGTAGATATTAAAGTTTATGTAAAGGGAAATTTATAACAACCCGAATGGAAATTTTCAAAATGTCCAAATTGCATCAAGAACATACGAAATCGTACGCAAGTGTACCGAATCGTACAATGCAATCGTAGGCAAAAGTGCGCAAATGTACGATTTAAAATTTTATTTCTGCTCGAAATTTCCAATAATTAATTATTTTTTAATTATTATAAATTTACAGTGGAATGCACTTATTCACAATTATTTTACAGCAATCGATGGAACGTACGAATAGAATGAAAATTTCAAACCGCACGTTTGGGTACATTTGAGTACAATTGCGTACGTTTGCGTACGATTCCGTATTCTCTTGATACAAATTGGACATTTTGAAAATTTCCATTCGGGAATTAATAAGCTGAATACTTGTAGTCTGAATCAATACTTCGCTATTGCATTTGATTTCCAGCAATGTATTTTGAGACGATCGATTTTACCGCATCACTGCGTAAAAGCTACTGAGTTGCATACTAATTAAACGGAACATGCGGCGATAGTTTTATCTTAAATTAATTAACATTGAGGAATGAAAATTTGACGTTTAATTAAGTACATTTTTAATAATATCGCAATTAAGATTAAAAATAATGAAAACAAAAATTTATTAAATTTATATAATTAAACAAGCACGATATTTTAATTTTTATTTTATATTAAAATTACCAATGATTTCTATTAAAAAAAAAAATTAAATTTCGCGCATATGAATGCATATAAGCTTATCGTTGATCATCAGTCGATAAAAGCGATTTTCCACCACCTAATTAATGCAAGATAATTATAATCAGCTGGCTCCACTGCGCAAGCGTATCTACAACTGTTCCGTTATTGCACAAAGCCGGGATTTGTACGTTAGCACAGTGATTTTTTAAATTCTCTTTGTATTTAATATAATTTCAGATGTAATTCAAAGTTGAAATTCTTAAACTTTAAAACCTCTCCAATATCAACATCGATACGGAGACTGCCATCAACGACAACGACGGCAAAAGGCAATTCACGTGGTTCCCAAGATAAACGACCACACACGAGGCGTATATCAGCGATAACCGGAAAACAAGAGCCCCAGCATCCGCGCACATCTCCAGTACTCAGTTAACGACATTACATACCAGGATCGAAGCTGCAGCAGTGGTTGCGGGCGTGCATAGTCGCGCCGCGGTATAAGCTGCATCATTGTTGCGTCGGCGATTCGATCAGTGGCGGCGTCTGCGGGCGGCGATCAGTGTCTGCGCAGTGAGGTATCCCTGCACCGCAAACCTGACGAGCCCCAGTGTGTTACGGCGCGCCGTCCTGTTCGGTGCAGCAGCAACAGCAGCAGCTAGGCGTAGCCGCGCAATGGCAGACGTCACCGTGAACATGGGCACCACGCGCAAGATGTCCTTCGGCTTCGGCGCCAAGCTCAACGGCATCGAGGGCAAGACGCCCTTCCTCATCGGCGTTTCTGGCGGAACTGCCAGCGGCAAGGTACCCTTACTGCGCCCTTACTGCAAGCCCCCCACGGCCTTGCGGACTGCACGCGCCCGCGGGGGCTTTTTATAACCTAATATCCTCGCAAGAGAGCATCGAGTTTTTCGAAACGCTTGCGGCGTGCTTGGGCTCCCTCTTTGGCACGAACCATTAGTTCTTTCTTTTCAAGGAGATGTCATGCTTCGAGCTTTTTTTATTTTATTCGCTTGGCTGTGCTATTACTGAATTTCCAAAAAAGATTCTTAAAATATTTTCTATTTTCTTCATTACCTATATGGTTACAGTTACATGTCGTTGACTTTATTTTGTTTTATTTTTGCATTGACCAAAAGTGACTTTCATTCATGCAGAAGATATACTACACGAAAACAAGATCTATATTTTATATAAATATAGCCTTGATTAAAGCTTTTTTAATATTAATTATGAATTATTTTGGAGTAAATCTATTTATAGAACTATAAGCATAATCAATAATTTGGTTAATTTTCAACTAATATTGTTACTATTGTCAAATATTTCTATTAATTTTAAATTTCTACTCTAGTCAACAGTTTGCAAAAGAATAATGGAGAAGCTAGGACAAGTAGATAAAGACCACACAGAAAGACAAGTTGTTTGCATATCTCAAGATAGCTTTTACAGAGACTTAACACCAGCAGAAAAACTCAAAGCTGAAAAGGGACAGTTTAATTTTGATCATCCTGATGCCTTTGACAATGATATGATTCTTCAAATATTGCAAGACATTCTGGCTGGGAAAAAATGCGAAATTCCTGCTTACGACTACAGGACAAACAGTTTGTAAGTACAGCATTTTATGAAAAAGAGTATTCAAAATAGAAGTTGTTTTATTTACTTTTACAAAAATTTATTAATGAGACAGTGTGGTATTAATAGTAACAATAACAAGTTAAAAACAAAAACTAGCAGGGAAGACCTGGATGAGGGCATCTTTTAGCTGGCTAATATGGTGTTGGTCGCTAAAATAAAAACAAATTTTATTAATTATTTTTCTCAAATTCATCAACTATTAAAGTATTTAACAACAATTTATAA
>JAWWEN010000009.1:4339687-4369931 GCA_035582955.1 Sycophila texana
GCTAAAATAAAAACAAATTTTATTAATTATTTTTCTCAAATTCATCAACTATTAAAGTATTTAACAACAATTTATAAGATATTTATATGTAATCAAACTACTTACGGGTAAAGGACCTACGGGTGGAGGCCAATAGTCACCTCCTCCTCCACCTCCTCCTCCACCTCCTCCTCCACCTCCTCCACCTCCTCCGCCTCCGAGGCCATGACCTGCGGGTGGAGGCCAATACCCGTCTCCTCCGCCGCCTCCGTCTCCTCCTCCTATAGGTGGATGGATGTTGGGTCGATAAATTGGTATTGGCTAAAATAAAAACAAATTTTATTAATTATTTTTCTCAAATTCATCAACTATTAAAGTATTTAACAACAATTTATAAGATATTTATATGTAATCAAACTACTTACGGGTAAAGGACGTATGGGTGGAGGCCAACAGCAACCTCCTGGTATGCAGGGAGCAGGTGGTTTAGAACTGTCTCCTCCTCCTATAGGTGGATAAGTTGGTATTGTTGGCTAAAATAAAAACAAATTTTATTAATTATTTTTCTCAAATTCATCAACCATTAAGGTATTTAACAACAATTTATAAGATATTTTATGTAATCAAACTACTTACGGGTAAAGGACCTACGGGTGGAGGCCAATAACCGCCTCCACCGCCGCCTCCTCCTCCTCCTCCTCCACCACCTCCTCCTCCTCCTCCTCCTCCTCCTCCTCCTCCTCCTCCTCCTCCTGATCCATAGCCTGATCCTGATCCATAGCCTGATCCTCCTCCGTAGCCTGGTCTGTAGCTTCCTGGTATAGGGGCACGACTCGATATAGGTGGCCCAGAAATAGGTGGTGGTGGTCGTCGTGGTGGTGGTGGTAGTAGATAAACAGGTGGTGCTGGTGCTGGTGGTGGTGGTGGTGATGGTATTACATAAATAGGTGGTGATGGTCCATAAATAGGTGCTGGGGGTGGTCCATAAATAGGTGCTGGTGGTGGTCCATAAATAGGTGCTGGTGGTGGTCCATAAATAGGTGGTACATGTGGCCCATGACCCCAACCCCCTCCGTGTCCGTGTCCACCTGGATGAAATATGGGGTATGGATGTGGTAGCATAATTGGGTGGCCTTTCTTGCAGTGGCACGGATCCACTCCGCACTTTAAGCAGGCTTCCGCGATGTCGAGGGCAACAATGAGCAACAAAGCCGCGAGAGCCAAGCTCACGGCTGTTATGCCCCTCATGGTGCCGATCGTAGGTCTGTTCGACTCGCTTGCTGGAACAACGATGCGATGCTGAGCTGATGATTGCGAGAATTTTTATACCTTAACCCACAGTAGTAGTTGTTTGCGAATATTGAAATATTTTCCACTTGTTTGTACAATCTTTCACGTCTTCCAAGCGGAAGAAAGACGAGGAAGTCTTTCAACGAGCGTCTTATTTAGTACCAAATGGCGCAAGCCTACCGTGTTTTTAAGGAAATATCGCATTTCGTAATTTCAGAATTTATTCTTTCCTTTATGATACATTGGAGCAGCGATGTCTTTATTAAGTACTTTTATTATCACATGGGGAAAACAAAAATATTTACTTTTTACTGAAATGAAAAAAAAAAAAATTAAAATAAGAATTTAATCAAAACTTTTTCTTTTTCAGAATAAAGGATCAGGTCACCACAATTTATCCAGCTGATGTTGTGCTGTTCGAAGGCATATTAGTATTTTATTTTCCTAAAATAAGGGATCTTTTCCACATGAAGCTGTTTGTTGATACAGATTCTGATACCAGATTAGCTAGGAGAGGTGCATAAATTTTACTATATCAATATCAATGATGTAAATTAATAATATAAAAAAAACAGTTTTAAACAAATGCATATTCTTTTTTTATAGTACCTCGAGATATCAATGAAAGAGGGCGAGATTTAGAATATGTTCTGAATCAATACATGAATTTTGTGAAGCCAGCATTTGAAGAATTTTGTTTACCTACCAAAAAATTTGCTGATGTGATTATTCCTCGAGGAGCTGATAATACAGGTATAGAATTGCATTATTACAGCTTTTTATGTGACTTACTTGTTTGTCTAACTATTAAAATGGGCAAATTATTTAAATTAATAAAGATAAATTTTAATACTAGTATGAATAATATTTGCATGCTTATAAATCGTTAATTTAAAATTGGTAACATTAAACATTTATTAATTGAAATATTACTTTAATAATGTACTAATATGTAAATACAAAATATGAATGCTTTCATTTTTCTTTAGAAATATTATGTTCTCAATCATTAATAATCTAAATTTATTTTCTAGTAAAAATATGAAATAAAAAAAGGTTAATTGTATTTTTAAATCAAAATTTCTTGTGGCTGCTGCCCGGTATTCGTGGACTTAGGTACTATAGGGATGTAAACACTGTATGTAGTTTGATTTGTCTGATTCAAATCCTAGGAACTTCCGAATAATATAATTGTCATTTTTTGAAAAATGAAATTTAAAAAAAAACACTTAAAAATTATACAAGAAAAAATACATACATTATACATACCAAATTTTATTACATAGTTTATAAATTTTACTGCATAGTTTTATAAACTTTAGATTCATTATAAAATAAAAATAATCTAAGTAGTATATATATTTTATTAAAGTAAATATTTTGAAACAAGGTAAGATTTCTTAAATTGTAAAGCAATTTCAATCTTACGAATGTCGAAATTTATCATCCATCAGGAAATATTTATTCCTGAGATTTGAATTGAACATTTCGATTAATTCCATAAAAGGTATTCCTTCCTTTACTTTCACGATGTTTGTAAGCAAGGAAAGGCGTACATGGTTTTGGTTGTTGTATGTTTACAGTGGCGATAGACCTTATAGTGCACCACATCTGGGACATTTTGCATTCTAAAAACGGCGAATCCGCATCCGGGCAGCACCCATACATCGAGAATAGACGATCGTCAACGTGGTCAGACGCCCTCAGCAGATGATTAACTGATAATTGAGGCTCATTTTATTTAAACAAAAATACTGTCCTTTTTTATTACACTTTGTTTTACAGCGCATTCTACATGTACGAGCAATTCTATGTCGGGATTGCAATTTGGAATATGAAAATCATGCACATAGCAATCACGACGAATGTTCTCTTAATCTTATAAGGAAAGAAATTTTTAGCTATATTTTAATGACAACTGTTGATCCTTATTTACGTACAATTTAAATGACCATTTAGTATATCAATGTCACTTAGATATATATTTCTTATGGATGGATTTTCTTCCAATCTAATGAAACATTAGTTTTAAATGACATATCCCACACTATTGCTTTTATATAGACCAGTGTTATTTTCATTGTGTTTAAAAGACTAAGATTATAACAATTTATTCTTTAGCTTTTCAAGATTCTTGATTAACTCAGTAAAAATGAAAACATATGAAATGAAAATAAATTTTCTACTTTTAAATTTTGTAAAAAAAAGCATAATATATTCCATAAGAATTAGTGCAATGAACTGCAGATTAACAATCAATTCAATTGGTTTGTCTTTTTTGTATTTATAAATATATTGCACAATATGTTTCTCTGCCATTTTTATTGATATTATTAAATCTAAATATTTTACAATAACGCATAATATTTGCATTTATAAAATATTACAATAAAATAAAAACATTCTCAATGAAATTTTCCGACGTATTGTAATTAGCTTTATTTAACTGCGGTTTCTTACGTTTACAGTTGTATATTAAAATAAATTATTAATTACCAAGATTAAGCATAAAAATTATTGCAACTATTTTAAGTGGGTGCAATTGAAATGATTGCATAATGTAAAAATTTTAATATGTAAATTGCTTTTATGAAAAATTTTTTATTTAATAGTTTCGTTTAGGAAGGATATTTTATTAGAAAATGTGATAACAATTAATAATTTGTAAAATTTATAAAAAAAATATACTTTTTTTATTGTGCAATTTGTAATTAAATGATTTTTTTCCTCTTTTTCCATTCTGTTTCAGTGGCCATTGACTTAATAGTACAACACATAAGAGATTTCTTAAGCAACCGCAGTAGGGTGATAGTGGAACCTGAAAGTCCTGTTAGTCGTTCTGAAGCAGCCCTCAAGAGACCTCATTAGAACTTCAATTAGGTCTAATTCAACAAGTAATAAATAGAAGCTCTTAAATGTTAAAATAATAGATTGAAATCTATGCATGAAGTAATTGAGCTTCAAAAAAAAAATATTTTTAGAATCAGGATAAGTAAATCTATATTTTAGATAATGCACAACACCTAGTAATAAATACTATTTTGAATTAAAAATAAGGTGTGAAAAGTGAGTTTGAAGAGCTTAAAACCAAAGAATTAATTTTGGAAATCTATAAAGAAATTTATTTTTCTGAAACAAATCAAAAAAACTTTATAGAATGTTGAACATTTATTTACTTAATGTTATCATTATTGTAAATTTTATCAAGGGTATGAAATAAGTAATGGGTGATGCAAGAATGTGATCTCACTGAGTGATAAACTAACAAAATGTCTTAAACAAAATGAAAGCATTTAACAAGATTTATTTTTATTCACAAAAGTAGGATAAGTGTAAAGTCAATTTTGTATTAATCTTAAATTAATTAAATTACAGATTTTTTAATTTATTACATCATATTTTCATGACACGCATTAAAGAAATGTTATAAAATATATGTATATTATATTTGTACACGATCTTAAATTTAATAATATGACAATATCAACCTTCTGCTTACTGATAGTAAAGTTCTAAATTCATGCCATCATGAATCTCATCTACAATTTATAGTTAAGGAAATGTTATTTTTTGTTACCATAGGATAGTTAGTGTAAGTTTAATATTTTGAATCGATTAAAAAATATAAAAGTTTATAAAAGGATACAATCTTGTAGTTTTATGTGGTCCTTAAAGATTGTGTACCATTTTTTTAGTACTATTTTTTCCCAGTGGGTTCCAGTTTGTGCTGCAATTAATTTTTTGAGATCGCCAACTGTGTCATCTGGGTTACATTTTACCCTCACCTTCTTTCCCAGTCGGTCATTGCATGTGATTTCTATCATTTTATTTTTTTTGTTTATCTAATTCTAAAAAATATGAATATCATTGATTATTTACAGCTGATATTTATAGTCAAATTTAGAATAATAATAAATACATCATTTAAAAAAGCAGAGATATTTTATATAATTCATTGTTGAACTTAAACAAAAAATTTTTTGCAAGTATAGTTATTATTCATTTATTATTATTTCTAAAGGTTATAAAAAAACCTAACCTCTTCAAACAGAAAGTTTTATTTTGTGTTAAGTACTGTAAAAACTAAGATTATTTGTTAAGAAAAATATTTTATTATCATGGATAGTGACTTTAAATAAAAGACCGATGTCAATAATACTTAAGTTGTTAATCTTTTGACAAAATCTATATACAACAATAATTTGTTTACCTTGCACAAGTCACCTGCGTTTATATATTTTAGACGCTATTTACTGTATATGTGCCTTAAAATATTAGTCAATTTTTTTTTGTTATATTTAAAAAACGTATAATGAATATGGGAAATAGGAAACGATATATAACACACAGAATCCGGTAGATATTGTACACAAAATCTATCACAATTTATATTGTACTGCTACTGTGTGATTCACAAAATTCGCAATTTACAAAATTTGAAAGAGGGCGCTGTGTACAGATGTCAATGGCGCTAAATGTAAATAATTACTATTACTATAAAATATTCTTCCTGTTAATTTATTTTTCGAATGTATAATTTTTTAACTTGTCATTATTGGACAGTGAACAAAGAAAATGTTTAAAGACATATTTTTAAGCAAACGTTAAATGATTTATTTATTTGAGTTTGTAGTAACGATTATTCTGTCCTTTTCGCGCCAATGAAAGCGGACATTGAACCGTTGAGCGTCTCTTTTCTAATCGACCAAACCTTCATTTTTTTTTATATGGCGCTTTACTACTAGTAATTTTTTAGGTGTAAATTCCATTAAAATTACATTTTTAAATGATGTCATCAAGTAAGTACTTGACTTATCATTTTTCTATAAACAGAATATTTGAAATTTAAATAATTTCTAGTATATTTCCTAGTACTTAACGCACTTTTCGCATGTCGAAATACTGTATATTTTGCCGGGTACTGGTGTTCTTGCATACATATGTATGTTATATACATGTGCTCCAGAAACATTAAGAGACACGTTGGGTTCGGAAACAGTTGAAGCAAATTGATTATTGAATTGCTTAATCTTATCTTTTGTTAAACAATACATAGTACAATTACTAACAGTTGTTTTATTTCATGTTCTTGTTAAAACTTGAAAATTTAAAGTCGATTATCTTTTTGTGCAACAGTTTGAAGAAAACCGTCGGAGCATTAACCAATTTGAAAAATCCACTGCTTATAAATAAAGGAATTGCAGCTCATTGTTTTGGTAGTACCACAAAGGATATAAATATGCCTCCAAAACGTGGTCGCCCACCAAAGGTTACTAACGTTTTTGCCAATATTTTTCTTTTCTAATATTTTAATAAGTATAATTTAGTTAGAAATTAATTTTTTTATTTATCAATTATTAATTTATATTCTGTTTAGGCAAAAACTACAGACAGTAAGGCCGAGGAAAAGAAAGCAGTTAAAAAGAAAACTAAACGTTCTGAAATCGAAGATGAAAATGAGAATGAAAATGGATCTGATGAGCCTGCTCCAAAACGAGCAAAGTCAGAACCCAAAAAGATGATGAATAAAACAGAAACTAATCTTGATGAAATCACTTATGAATGTGAAAAACTAAATGCTGATGGTGAAAAATACAATCTCAAAATCTGTACATGGAATGTATCAGGAATTAGGGCCTTACTGAAGGTAAATAATAAACTTATGAATTATTTTAAGCGCAAACTATGTTAATAAATATACAAAAATAATT
Organism: Sycophila texana; assembly: GCA_035582955.1. Taxonomy (NCBI): domain Eukaryota; kingdom Metazoa; phylum Arthropoda; class Insecta; order Hymenoptera; family Eurytomidae; genus Sycophila; species Sycophila texana. Next base: position 4,346,668 of record JAWWEN010000009.1, read on the forward strand.
TATGTTATTTATTTGTGCATAATTTATTATTTACAAATTGTTTCTTTTATAGAAAAATGGAATGGATTATTTAAAAAAAGAAAATGCAGATATTGTAGCTTTACAAGAGACAAAATGTGAAACAAAAAAAATACCTGATGAAGTAAAACTAGAAGGATATACACGTTATTTTTTAGATAGTAAGCTTCTATTTGATACATCTTATTTTATCATTTATCAATAGCTTAAAGAAATAAAATAAATAATTATTTTAGGCAAGAAATCTGGTTATTGTGGAATGGCTCTTTATTCTAAAAAAGAACCCATTGATATTTCGTATGGTCTTCAAAACAAAGAATTTGATGATGAAGGAAGATTAATAACTGCTGAATATGAATCGTTCTATTTGATTAATGTTTGTAAGTTTATAAAAATGAATTTAAACATTTATAATATTTATTTAATACAAAATATTCAAGATATTTTATATAATTATATTGCATAATTAATTAAATATTCTAGATGTACCTAATGCTGGACAAAAATTGGTAACTTTACCAAAACGATTAAAGTGGAATGAAGCCTTTAAAAAGCATATTCAAGAATTAGATAAAAAGAAACCAGTAATTATTTGTGGAGATATGAATGTAGCTCATCAAGAGATAGGTACAGTAATTTTAATAATTTAATGTAATAGAAATTGATAATTTAAATTAATTTTAAAATATTTTTTAGATTTAACTAATCCGAAAACCAATACCAAAAATGCTGGCTTTACTAAAGAAGAGCGAGATGGAATGACTGACTTTTTAGAAGCTGGTTTTGTTGATACTTTCAGACACTTTTATCCAGATAAAATTGGAGCGTACACATTTTGGTCATATTTCAATAATGCAAGAGCCAAGAACATTGGCTGGTAAATATTTATTATATTTTTTTTTATACAATATTTATTCATTACTAATTTTTCACTTTATTTTTAGGCGATTGGATTACTTTATAGTTTCTGAAAGAATAAAAAATAAAGTTTGTGATGTGGTGAACAGAGACCAGGTATTTGGAAGTGACCACTGTCCTGTTATATTTTATGGAAATCTATAATGAATTAATACTACTTTAAGTCAGTGTAAAAACATTTCACTTTTTTAAAAAACACATTTTTATTTATGATTTCATTTCTTTTCATTTTATACATTAGATTGTTAAATATAAATGCAAAGTAAGCATTGTGTTTAAATTATATTATACACACTACTTGATCAATAATATAACAGTTACATGATAAACTTATTTATTTTAAACATTAAAGTTTTGGAATATTTAAATGTATAATTTTAATCTTCTCCTGCAGGAATGGCATCCTCCAACCTTTTTATAAATTTGACTCTTAATTCAGTCACATTATCATTTTTTAATTGGTCCTGCACAAACCATGCAGCAATCTCCATCTGTACCATTTCACAAGCACCTCTCAATACTCCAGGCAGTATGTTACAATATTTCAGATTTAAACAATGATCTGGTAATTCAACAAATTCTGTAAGAGGATTTGTTTCAAAACACAAAGAAAATTCATCTCCTGTGACACTCCAATTGGTAACTGTTGGTGTGATACCCAAAAATATTTTAAAACCAGTTTGAATTTTATCTGCAGTATCTTTAAAGTCGTAACATCTGCCTGAACCTGTGCGAGCTAAAAAGTCTTCTATTAGCCGGATACCCATGTTATATCCCATTCTTTCCAACTGTTTGTTAACATCGTCTACATTTTCGTAGTCTTTCAACAACTGAGCAACCAGGGCTCCATACGTAAGTGTAAAAAGTTCTGAATTCTGTATTGAAATATAATTATAGTTCATTACTCGTGTAACTTTAACTTCAAATTGAAAGTATGATTTTAAATTTTTAAAACCATTTTAAATACATTCATAATATTAATAAAACTTACAACTTTCTTAGCATCTAATCTTGTCCCTGATCTTGACATTGTTGCAAAACTATTAATTTAAAGAAAAGGCTTTTAATATCACTCCATAAAAGAGTTTTTTTAACAGATTAATAGGTCTGTCTGTCAATTACAAAAACATAACCAAAACGCTACACGCATAAACTACGCGCAAGTGCATATATATGTGTAGGCACTAGGCATTGTAGGTATCACAGGGCACATTGGGTGGGAATGGAAATCCCCACTCTTTCTCCATCTGTATTGTGATTATGATAAAGTAAGGTTAGGTTCAACAAAACTCAAACGCAAATGTTACAGGTGGCATAAACTTTGGATTTATTATGAAAACGATTCGTTAAATATTTTTACAAAAATGTTTGGCAATAAAAAGAACAGTTTACCACCAAGGCCAAAACCTCCGGAAATGGAAGAAATTTTAAATGATTTGAAAGAATCGGTAAATAAGGACGATGTGGCATTTAAAATTTTATCTCGAGGTAAAATTAACTTAATTAATATTTACCTGTTCATGGGTACAATTAAAATTTAGGTATTCTTTAAAATTTCATAAATGAATTTTATAAAACAATTAAAAAATCTATTTTCATTTCAGAATCAGCTTACGATACTGCTGCAACTACAGACTTGAATGATTTAAACAAAGTTTATGAAAAAGTAAAAAACTATCTTGATGTTAATAAAAAGTTAAAATTATTAAAAAAATCTATAAATGAAAATGAAGATCATCTGCAGTCTAGTGTAAAAACAATGACTGAACTTACGGAAGAGATTAAGAAGCAAGCTCAAGCAGCATTAGTACAATAGGTTGTTAAATATTTTTCCATATATTTTTTAAGTAAATATGTTTCTTTATTTTAAATTTTATCCATCATAAATGAATTTCTGTAAATTTGAATATAATATTTATAAAATAAGTGTTGTCAAATAATTGATAGTGTTTAACAAAAATTTACATATTTTTCAACAAACAATAGTAAAGCCAATAACATTTATAAAATTTTTGTATCTTTTGCTTTAAAAAAATGGAACCCTCTCTTCTAATCCGTGTTGTAAAATAAACTATAATCTAATGAGGGTATTCATTAATGAGAAGGTAACTCAAATCTCACTACTGGATCAGACAAATATGCGCACCATGTAAAGCCTGGAGGATATCCTGCAATAATAGTATTTTTATTAATTAATTAAATCAACATTAGCATTACATATTTTTTATCTAGGTCCTTGAAAAAAATGCCTACTAATTACATTAAATATTTAAATAGGTATATTTGGTATCGTATACTTAAATATAGTTTTAAATTGATTTATATTGAAATACTCACGCATATTTATATCGTAATAAACTTATGCATTCAAAGTGTGTAGATTGAAGAAAAATGTAAGTCGTGCCACCTTCGCTGTACAGCTGTGTGCAGCCAGTTGTTAGTGACAAAATAGACAATCAGATTAGAATGGTCTTGAATTGAAGCAGCGTTGCTAAATTATATTTTAATTTGAAAAGAAGCTCATTACACCCTTGATTAAACTATATCCTTTATTATTGAGTAAAAAACTATTATTACATCTAAAATGTTGACTATGCAATTGTTTAAAGTAAAAGGATATATGAAAGGGGAAATGGAAATCAAAAATACAAAATGATAATTTATTTATGACATATATACATGACTATATTTATAAAAATATGTAAGAAATTATAATTGGGAAGATAATATTAACAAAATGTTCATTGACTTTGATAACATAGTAGGCTTTTTTATTAAAAATTGTTAGTTTAACATAACATGTGTATAAATAAGTTGTACAAGCAACATTTTTATATAATAGTCATTTTAGTAAAAAAAAAAATATTTTCGTTCTATTCCAAAAAATTATTCTTAATTTTTGAGGAAACGTTAAGAAACCATGTATAAGTACAAAATCAAATTGAAATACATAGACATTTGTTTATAACATCTTTTAAATAATTTACATATGGACGGAAAGAGCATATGATGATAATAGTACAATAGTAGTTAACAATATAGAATTCAAATAAATGAAAAATTAAATATAAGATTCAAAAAACAGAAACTTTTTTTATTAATTTATATGTATATAATATTAACAGTTGTGGATAAGAAAATTAAATTTGCTAATTTGAGTATTTGACCTCCACTACTTATAAAAGTTGAGCTAAAAAAAAGTTTTTTAATATAAATTAAATTTTGATTTTTTGTATTGATTTCATTAATTTTTTTATATTCTTTAACGAATTTTAATCTCAAAGAAATCCCTTTATATATCAAATTAAAAAGCTTTTTTCAGATCATATGTTTGATTGAATGGTAAATAAAATAACTATTTCTTTTCAAAATTAAAATGCTTCGCTTTTTAAATAAGATTCAATGTGTATTTTGTTAGTCTTAAACGTCGATTTATATTAACAAGATTATCAACGTATGAGTACTATAGATATGTTTAATTTAACTTAACATTTTACAAAAATATTTTTCTGAGTAACTATTTTTTTTAAATTTGGGCATTTAAAATTTGTTTGCAAAACGTAATACAATATATAATATTAGAAAAAAAATATGCACTAATTAACCACATTATATAGTTTCTTCTTGAATTATTAATATTGGATATGTTATGTATATTTATATATATTTATTTTAATCCCTTCCAGATTTAACTTTGATAAAAATTAATAAAAATATAAATTGCATGGTGAAAAAAAATTAATAATAATTAGATTAACAAAATATCTTCTTCGTCTATCTTTTCTCTAATATGATTATACTTTACCTTATTATATAATTTCAGAAATCTTTATAAGTATTGTGCCGAAAAATCTTACGGTACAGATTAGCGTTTTTGTAATATAATTTTAGTAAAAACAAATTTGTTTGTAATTATTTTGTTAATATTATTCAAAATAGTATGAGTTTTATGTTTCAAATTGTAATCAGTCTCATAAATATGCATGCATTTAGTGTATGTAGTTATTTCACAGTGAGATATTTTTAGAAAGTTATAGCTACATTTCTCATATTACAAACTCTTAGATTTTAAATATCAGTAACTGTAATATAAAGTACATATACTCTGATTTCTGAAACAATAGTTACTAAAATATCAAAGGCAAGAACTTTTTTTTAAATGCTACTGACTAAAGTTAAAAAAGGAGAGATTTCGCTTTACGTTATAAGTCATAGTACGTAATTATTAGTGTGAAAAAAGCAAATGAAGATTTGTTAAATTGTTATAAATATTGTGTTTGCAAGCTGAATGAATAGCATTAGTTAAAATTGACCAATAATTTTTTTTTAATCTTAATTACGAATTTTAAACGTACCTTACAATTTTGAAAAGCAACATATAATCCATCACCTAATAATTAATGAAAAATCTACCGCTCTTTTTGTGGTTTATTTGCATAGCTATATATATATAGTATTAGTTAGTGAGACCCGTTCAAGTTCATTTATTGCATTGAGTAAATTTGAATATCAAAAATTGAGAATTACATTAAGGATAATATTTAAAAAGTTGATAAATTTTAATATTACATGTGTTTTAAACCTTCAACCTGTAACAAAATAAATAGGCGAAAATCACAGTACCCAGCAAACCATCTCAGGCAGAAGTTTAGGCACACTTTGAACACACTCCCCTCACATTACGAGGTCCGTGTATGTATACGTATACATATAGTTTTAAGTATATTATTTGATATATAAAGAAACATAAAAATTATATAATCAAAGTTTTCATCTGAAAAGTTTGATATTATAGTTCATTTTGATTGTATTTTTATGTCACCTTCTCATGAACATTTTCTCATGTGAGCGCTGATTAAACTTTATAAGTATTGCAAATAATCTCCGTATAGACTACATTCAATTTAAAGGCAACTACTACAAGTGCTAAAATTCCTTAATACATTATGTGTAGATTACACTTATAATTGTGTAAAGGAATGCGCAACGAATCACATATTTTAAGAATAAGTTACAAAAATTAGTCATCAGATAATTATAATGACAGTTGCAAATTACCTCTGACTAAAGGGACTTTGATAATGATTTTCGACGATGTTGACTATAACGAACGTTTAAATGAATTCAGCTAATTTGCTGGAAAGCCGAGCACTGTTTCACTTTTGCGTCATTTTATTGAGCTGTTTCAAAAAATAGCTTAAAAAATCGACTACAATGAGTAAGTGCTGCGCGATAAGATCTGAGGTTTCTGTAAAATTAGATACATTCGTTTCTATTTTAAAGACCGGTATCTAGAGAAACAGTTTATTTTTAATAATAAAATAAAAATTACACTTGCACAGTGTACAATATGTTAAGTATAAAGTGATTTGTAGAATTTTTGGTGATTAATTAATGACAAATCAGGATGTAAAATCAGTATCATTTACTCAAAGTTTCTAACTAGTAATTCATTATCACAAGATACTTAATTATTATTTAAAAAAAAATCAATGTACTCCCGGAAAAGCTACAAATAAAAAATAACGAAATCGTCAGGTGCAGCAGTGCTCGACTACAAAAAGCGCAATAAAGTACCGTGGCCTGGGACGCTATATAAGTACAGATCTGATATAGTGTGCGTCGCTTACTTTTAAATTATTCGCATACACAGAGCTGCCCTTGGCCTTTTACTTAAAGTTTGGCATTTTGAAAAAGTTACGCAATGTCAACTTGCCTTTGGGCTTGTACTTAAGGTGGTCTTCGATGAATTGGCAAGGGCAACGAGCTGAGATGCAGTGGCGGGGCGGCTGGACCGAGAGGCCGATCGAGTTGGCCCGGCTCCGCTCCTGCGAGTCGACGGACAGATCGAGCCTGCGACGTACGTAATTGTGCGACCAGCGCAACGCGTACCTCAGCAGCAGCAGCTCCGCTCGCTCCTGCCAACACATCAGAGACACCTTTTTTGAGACATTCTTTAAAGCTTTCACTTTTTCTATTTACACTAAAATTTTCAGTTTTTATAGTACAAAATTAAAAGAGATAATCTATAGTCGCATTTTAGAGTTCAGATCTTTCCGGAGTAGTAATAAGCCCTTGTCAGTTTGTAGTTTACTTGGCGAATGAGTTTCTAAGGTGTTTTTTAACGGTTCTGAAAAGATTTGAATCTCTTTTTATCGGATGTTATTTTGATAATGAAGATTATTATGTGACACAAAAAACTTCATGAACCTGCAAATAAACTTATAAACCTTATAAGTGCACCTATAAATAAAAAAATGTTTCATTAATTATAAGATTATCGCAATACGGACGAGGATAGAACGAGGAACTAGAAATAATAAAGAAGAAATTAATTGCAATATATCTACAAATAAAAATTCTTTATTTCCTCAGTAATTTCTAATCTATCGCAGATTTAAATTCCTGCAGGAATTTTTGAACGACTCATTTTGCAGTAGGAGAAAGTCGTTGGAACATAATAAGTAAATACTTTCTATCAAAATCCTTTAAGATAACGTTAGTTAAAAATATAACTTCTTTTTTAACAAATCATCCTAATTTTATAGTCTCTCAGCTACGCTGCGCACAATTAGCAACAACTAATAAATTGACACATTTTCGCTTAAATGTCTTTTGATTTTTAAAATTCTAACTTTTTAGTGGACGGAACATTACTTTAATCTTACACATAAAATTTAAAAAACTACAATGTGATGTAAATAGTCAAGTTTATAAAAAAAATCCTTTTTTCCTTCCTCCATCATTAAACATTTAAAGTAAATATATATATTTAAAATATATAGTCTTACATGTGTTGTAAACATTAAATTACAAGAATATATAAATCTCTGTTTTCAACAGTGAAGTACTTTTTCATTAAGTATAAATAGTTAAGTATATAAATACAATAGCGCAATTCTAACAAGATAACATTAATCATGTACTGATAATCATAAAAACTTGAATATTTCATTCTATCATGAAGTGTATACATATCTCTTAAAAATTAGTTTTGATTAAGAAATAATCACGTTATAAAATCCCACACCTCCGTTTTAACATGAAACTTTTTTATCTTGTTAATATTATATAATTTGTGCAGGTATCGTAAAAAAAAAATTAAATAAAATAATATTGGATTGAACGAAGCCGAATTAAAATGTTATTAATTAGTATGTCTTTTTCGATCTATTATCGATCTAAACTCGACATATTTTTCAATTTTTCATGAGGAATGACCTTTATAAATGCTTTAAGTCTTGATTTAAACGCGCACAATGCTTAACTCTCTAAACTACACAACAATAGAATCCTCGATCAACAAATTTATTAATTCAAAAGGATAAATTCGACGTACGTGCAATTGCATATTCCGTAACGACCGAAAAAAAGTGTCTAAGTACCTATGTGAAAACCTGTATTTACGATTTGTCAAAAAATAACTACAACGGATAACGTCGTTGCATAAATTTTCCATCGCAAGGTTGCACACGCGCTGCTTATTGTATTCTACGCGCAGAAATCCATCGACGAGAGAAAAAAAAAAGAGGAATGAAATGCGAACGGAAATTACAATGCGATAGACAACGCGTTAACTGACGCGCGCACTTATTACCTCACCGAGTAATAAAATATCGGATTCCCGATGGAAAAGTCCGTCGCCGCTGTATTCTAGCAATCTACGAGGGTCGTATGTACATAAGTTCACATTTTATTGCATTCTTTTTCTTTAAGTAATATAAAAAACAGACTCCAATTCCCCCCTTTATAACGCGCCTGTTCCACTACACCGATCGATTACCTCGCTAAACATGAACGAATTCGGTCTCTCGTAAGAAATTAATAGGCCGTTCGCGTGACCAGTGTAAAATCTATAAAAACGAATCTCGAAGCAAAAGCTGCTCGAACAATATAATATAACAATTTAATTTAAAAACATGTAAAACGAAAAAAAAAAAACAGTCTTTAGATTTCATATACAAGACCGATCTGAAATAAAAATCAAAATTTCGAACAGTGATAAAAATCAAAATTTCGAACAGTGATAAAAATCAAAATTTCGAACAGTGATAAAAATCAATCAATTAAAGCTTTATATAGCGAGCACGCGACGTTAATAAAATTACTTCCGCTCCCCCCCTGTACATTTATGCGCTCAGATGCCCCGGTCGCGGAGGAAGCTACTCCAGCGTGGACAGAAATCCCGTCCTTGAACGTGGGTTTTATTGCGCAGCCACTCCTCGATATACTGGCAGGGGCAGAGTGCTGAGGTCAGGTGCCGTGGTGACGAAGGGTTACCGCCCTCCTCGTCCACCGTCCAGTCCAGGCGACGGCGCAGGTAGTCCTTGGCCCAGCGCTGCGCGTATCGGCAGAACACCTGCTCGCTTTTCGTCTGATACGCCGACACAATGCAAACATGTGTGAGGATTACAAGTGACAACGGCGCCATATCGCGCTTTCAGCTACTTCAAAAAATGATTGAACGAATTTTTTTTTTACTAAGTAAAGTGTACACTTGGCTTTGTTTGTACAGCTGATTAATTTTTTTTCTTTGGCGCATTTAAAAAAAAAAAAAAATGTTTATTAAGACTCGGCAGTGAAACTTTTTAAATTGTAGCAGGGAGCTTTTCAATGTACTGAAAGTAAAGTGTATATAATTAAACGAACAAATGATTATTTATTTTTAAAAAAACCGCCACGCGCCACCTTTCCTGTGTATTTAAATTAAAGCCTTTCCAGTAAATAAAGAATTCAGTTTTAAATATTTAAGCGTGTCTATCACTAAGGCAATAAACTTTTGCAACAAAAGTTGACTCATTGCGCATTTTATGCAGCGCGAACAATAATTTAAAAAGTAAACTTTTTTAAAAGATAGTAGAGTGTATTTGAAAACATCGCCGCAGTTTTTCATTCTTCGCGCTTATTAAAGTCCTCATTTATTCACTGGACAAAGATAAATAAAGGAATTTTTGAAGTTTACTGCCGAGCGGAAGAATGAGCAATTGGAATAATGGAATTGTATATATGCTTTATGTAATTCACAAACCTGTTTACGTGACACTCGCGTAGTGGTTGTGCCTTGAATGACGATGTCACTGTCGTCGATATCCATCCGCTGCTGCAGCTCTTGCTGCCGGCGCGATCTCGAGCTTTCGTCGTTGCCGATTACCCTGCCTTCCCGCTCTTCTCGCTCAATTACCTCTTGTAATTTTTTCTGCAATAGAGAAAAGTTATGAATGAAAAAGAGGAAATATCTGGCTTTTCCTGTTCGAAAATCGTTGCTCCGGCTTCTTTGCTACTGCGCAAGTAGGCAGAAGTTAAGAATTGAAATTGCATTGATTTACGTTAAATTACATCGCGATTTAACGTCAAAATAAAATTTTTGATGCGAAAGTAATACTGAGTCACTTGTGACTCACGGCGAAGCTTGCATCTTAAATAAACAAGTTCGGAAAATGATATGCGATATTTGAATAAAGAATATCTCTGATAAGATTGTAATGGACTTCATGGGAAATGTAACTAATTTGCTTGATTGTCTCAAGTGATATTTTTTACAAATATAATTAATGATTGTAACTTACAATGCAATCAGTGGTGTCAAAATATATAAAGCACAAATTAACTTTGTGGCACGATATCTTTCCTCGATCATCAAGGCCAAGTAAAATCTTATGTCGTAGAAGATGCTTGTTCACTTGTGCCATACATTTTTCCAGGTTGTGGTTCAATTTAATTTTAATAAACATACATAGAAATATGGCAGCAGCATTCAGAATCAGCCACATAACTCCTAGTCCAAATAATGTGAGTCCGGTGACTCCTGAAAATAGCAGTCCCAATAAAACTACAAATGCTGTAAATATCCAAACTACAAGGATCCTCTTGTAACAAATATTGTACATATTGAATCGAACATCATTTACTAGAAGTTCCATTATGTGAACATAATCTTCAACTGTTAGCTGAAATCATAAGAGGAAAAATATTCCATTAAAATTACTATTGTGTAAATAGTCATTGGAGAAATCTCTAAAAAAATATTACTGTTAATCCTTGTGCCATTAATTCTTCAGGTACTAGTTCTGGACGAAACCTAGCTGGAGTAATCCAAGGCCACTTGGTGTTTACCGGTAATAGAGTAACAATAGTGTCGCCATTAGCAAAACCTTGCCTAATGGTCCCAATAGGAGTATTTATAACACTTCTACCATTAGAAGCATCTCTCAAATCTATAGTTTTCAAAGAGGCACTTTTTGGATTGAATACTCCTGCAGCAGAAGGCTGCAGATTGGATTCTGGACTCTCATTTGTCACTGAACGATTGAGCCCAGATCGATCTAAATTAATTTGAACGGAATTTGTTGCAATTACAGCACCGCTGTAATTGTCACTCGTCTTGTGCTCACTTTCCCCAGCATCCAGTGTCTTATTAATCTTACTAACATCAACGGTCACGGATTCTGGTTTGATAAGCGCTGGAATACTTGCTTCTGCAGTTTCATTTTTCTTTGGAGTAGATGAAGCAGCAGGGCTTCCTTCCTCGTCGAATTTCACCCATTCTTTAGTCTGTACACCGGATGGGATGGCAGCAGCATGATCAGTGGTGTCTGATGCTGGCAAACTCATGGTTTATGCCTCTGAAACAATATTTCAATTAGTTAATATCAAGTCAAAGCACTTGTAGTAAGTACTAATGAAGTTAACTTGACATCTGTACGTGGAAAGATAAAAAATCAATAAAAAATGGGTGTAATTTCAGCGGCAATACTTGCTATATGTACACAATAAAGTCAACAATCTAAATTTAGACTCAAGTTAACAGGCAAGAAATTTATATACATATATACACTTTGCATCCGTACGAAAGAAAAAAATCAATTGATTCCACTGGCACAATATTTCCCAAGCAGCCAAGAAACTGCTCTTGAAAAGTGGACCACATACTATGTACAGCGCCGAGGCGACTGACTCAATCAATCCACCGCAGTGAAATAACAAACCAGAGAGCTAAATGGAAGCAATGCACACAAGTGGAGTGTGCGTGCGACACACATAAGTATATACTCATAACGCATGGGGAGAGGATCAGCGATCGCGCGGGCGCTAAAGAGTCAACAACCACATGCAACGCCGATTGAATCTCGGGCGGCAATAAAGCCAACTCGGAGACACGGCGGCCGCGGCTGCATGGTTCGCATCTTTTTTTTCTCTCGCGCGCGCGCCTCTCCCAGCGCACCGCAGGTACCATACACGTACATACAACCGACGCATGGAGAAACCGGCGGAGGTCCACCACGTCATGATCGCCGCAGATGTAAAATTCTCCGATCGAACCTCCTGGCGGTACCTCAGCCGGATGTCACGAGCGCACTCCTCGATCACGTTAAAGGCACCCACGGCGCGCAGGTGCACGCACCGCGACTCGCGGGTATAATATACCTGGCTCACTTGGGATCCGCGTATTAGGGGGCTGTACCATGACAGCGTGCACCAGGGCGTCGAGCGGCTGCGTCCGGCTGGTGGTGCAAAGGAAGGTGGATGGAGCGCGCGGCCGACTGCCTCTACGTATACTGCACTACCCTGCCGCGACGTAACGTGCACCTACGTGCTCCCAAGGTGTGTGTGGCGAGAGCGAGACGGAGTAGAGCCGCGGATAGGTGGGCACGGACGAGCCGCCGGATAACGCCCCGCCGCTCTCTCACCTGCGCCTGCCGATGCGCCACGAGCACGCATACTCTCGCGCGTATACCTGTGTCTATATAGTACGTATGTAGGTGGAACTTTAGTCATGCCTATACCTGCTGCGAGCGACTCCGCTGTTAACGGAGCAGCGCGCGCCAATTCTCATAACGATTTTCGGCTTTCGCCCGGCGACACGTTCGTACTTTCCCGCGAGCGTGTTTAATATGTGTACAAGTATAAGCTTATAAGCATACATATATGTATGTTATTTTATGTGTGTACAGCTGTGTACACGGCGGGATAGCTCCGGGCCGCACTGTCTTGGCCTTTTCTGCGCCTGACAACTGTTTACTCATTTGATTGATTGCTATAATACGCGCTGCTCCTATAGCTGACTATCTTCCAGATTGAATCGCTCGTGTTTCATTCTAATTTGAGTTATTATTCTGGCGAATTGCGCGCTGTCTTTTTTTATCCGCTGTGCAGTCTATTTGAAATGTGCATATATTATTTTTTTTTTTATTAAACTTAATTTTTTAATCTTTTTATTTGAAAGATTCTATTTGATTGGATATTTCCTGACAACGATAAGGATTTTCTAATAAATTTAATTGATTTAGAAATAGAAAATTATAGCTTTTTTTAAATAAATCACGTTACCCATATTGTTGTTATGATGAATTCGCGGAGTTCGTAGATTGTTTAAGTTATAAAATTGTTTTATGAGTAATAAAAACGACGAATCGACTACGACGACTTATATAAAAAAAAAAATGTGTTCAATCAGTTTCTTTTGTCAACTTTATCTATGTTTTAATTGTACTGTGAGGTTTTTAATAAATATTTATGACATTTCTAATTGCACTGCCACTTGTGCACCATTAAATTACTTGCAAGGAACAATGGGCTCTTCATTTTAATTGAAATTACCATACTCTACTATTGTCTTTTTGACCGTCGCATTATTAAGTTGTTCAGCCGTGAAAATTCTTTCACTTTACTATTAACAGTTGTCGATATATATAAAAAATGTTATTCAGTTGTTCGTTATTTATAAGTAGAGTTGTACCTGTTTAAAAAAACAAGAAAGATAACAATTAGAGAATTAATTAAATATTTATTAAAAAGAACTCAATATAACAATTTACAAATAGAAAATTATTTAAAAAAAATTTACTTTAAGAAATCTATATAATAATAAAAAACGTATAATTATATACATTTCTTACAGTTGATGAATCCTATCCTTTTACATTACTCAATTGTTACTTGTTGGCGATTTCAATGCTGGGCCTGATCAACACGTCAGACACAAAAAAAATACAGGGAAACGATGGCATAGACATAGCTTTTGCGCACGTCCATTATAATAATTGTTTATGATGGATAAAATAAAAATAAAACGTTTAAAAATTAAATTTTCTATTTTATTACGGAAACAATTATTTTCTTTTTTTTATATGTATACATAATTATAATTAATTTTATAATTTTTTTTTACATGCATGAAATCAATAAAAAACATATTTGGCCAGTAATTTTTTACTAATTTACATACATGCTCAAAAATTAAATAGAGCATCGTAACTAAAAAGTTAGGGTATATTAAAAACTTAAACTTTTTATACAATTTAGAAACACTGTAGTTTATCGAAAATCTTATATGTACATGAATAATTGTCTATAAAATTGACTTAAAAGCATCTCTTTAAAAAGCCGACTAAATTTTGAGTTAGCTAAAACAATAAAATTTTCAATAAATAAGCGTTGTTAAATAAAAACTAATTTTCATCACCTCTTAAGCAATAATTGTAAATTAGCTTACGAAAAAATTCGTTGTATTAATTCAAATGTAAAGCATTTATTTAACAAAAAATCTTAAAGAATAATTATACCAATAAATATCATTTACAAAAAATAAATCTCATGGTTTTCAGCTTTTGAGTTCTTTTCAAAACAAATAATTGTGAATACTGCACAGCATATATTCCGTAAAAATTTATTTGATCATAAATTCAGTAACTCTTTTTCGATAATCATCTGTGTTCTGGTAACAAGACAAATAATCTTAAATTGTGTACCTTTTTTTTCTATTTCTCCAATACTAAAGCTTTTTCTTATGAAATCTTTTATTCATTAAATAGTTCTTTCTTTCACCGTGATTGCAGGACCCCTCAAACTTATTTAACAAACAATATATGCACAGTATCGACCATTAGACGCATTTGTTTATGTTAATGGAATGAAACTTTTGAATAAGGACTTAGCGCGATAAGAAATACTTTCCTAGCACGGCAATAGTACCGCAAGTAGTTCCATACCGTATTTTACATTTTTCCTTATGTCAGTTCAATGGTCTTTAATATGTAGATTTACATTTATATGTATATTAAAAAAGTTCCTTTATTCTACAGCAAAAATATGCCAGATGTTATATTCTTTTTTAGTACTATTTTAAGACTTTATAATTAACCATAACAAAGATCTGCTCCCTTAAAATCTTCATGCTAACAGCTTCACAATTTCATTCAAAACCTCCGAAAGTAATGAATTGTTATCACTTTTACCTTCTATCACCATTGTATTTGTCGTCGACTGAAATAATGAAAAATATTCAATTAGGAATGGACTTTTTAAAAATTGATTGATTTATCAAATTATTTAAACTCACGCTTTGCTTAATTAAAAGGCAGACGTGGTGTCCCTTAAGAGATTGTCCATATAACGAAGCCGTATCATCTATGTGTTCGACGAGCGTGAGATGGCATTCTCTACAGATATTTTTCAGCACACCCTCGAAATCCTTACACGCTGTAACTTCGCTTCTTAGCTTATGTAAAAGTTGACCACTTTTCAGTAATTCCGTAAGTATATCATTATGCGAAAGTCGACCGATTATAAAACTACTACACGGTAAACGCAAGGTAAAATCGAGTTTTTCCTGCATTGTGCCCTTGGAGTCTTGCACCATATACGTTAAAGTGCCCCGAAGTTTTTGAGCAAAAGTCACGTCTGATACTAAAACCGCGACGTGCGCTTCACTTGAACTTAGGGGAAGCAATTGGAAATTCATTTTAATTCCATCTTCATCTTTTGGCTGAAAGAATGAAATTACGAATATTAAAAAACCAAGATAATAAAAAATCTAGTGTAAATGAAAGTGATAAAGTAGAAACATACCCTTCGTTCTAATTGCAAAACTGAAGTATCCATTACATTGAACACTAACTCTTTTAACACACTGTCAGATTTGTTTACAAAGGAAACAGTTAGAATAATTTTACTTGTATCGTGCTCTAATTGTTTAATTTCATAGAGAACTTTTACAGTCTTGTCTTGAGCCAGCTCCTTGCAGGTTGATGGTTGATTAGAAACATTAGTTTCAATATCAAAATTAAGATCTCTACTAGGTAAAATTTCCTTAGAAGGCGTTGATATTCCAGCAGTTTCTTCGTAATCCTGATTTTCCTTATTCTTCTTACTTTTTTCCTTCTTCGATTTCTTACCGATTTTCTCATAACTCGCACTCTCACTCTTCTGCTTACTGCTACTTTTTTCCTTTTTACGCTTTGTTTTTTTATTTTCAACGTTTTTCTCTTTGACGTCCGGTTCTTCCACTGGTTTTTCTTCATCCGATTCCTCCACTTTCAGTAAATCAACATCTTTATTCTTTTTTGACACTTCTTTTACTTTTGATTTTGTTTTACTTTCTTTATGCTTCTTTTTCTGTTTTTTGTGACTCTATAAAATACATTAATAAATTTAAAAAAAAATTTTATTTCAGCAATATAAATGTAAGACGTGGTTGTATTAATTACCTTCTCCGGTTTATCAGAAGCACTCTTATCAGGTTTATCTTGAATGATTTGAGTATTAGGTATTCGATGCTCCACCGTCGGCAATCGTTCATCTTCTCGCAATGGCATATCGAGATCGATGTTGAGAGCACGATGAGGATCATCAGCGTCCTTTGCATCATCATCGTCGCTATCGCTCAACGCAGCTCCAGGTGGCAATTCTCCAATTCCTTTATTTACAACTTGTACTGGATACGACTCATCATCTTCAGAACTGCTAGATTTTTTATCTGCGAAATAAAAAGATTATATATATATAATATATATATAAATGTATTTTATAAATATGAAAGGAATATTAGTGAACGTGAAATATTACTTTTTCTCGATTTCTTTTTCTTTCCTGTCTTCTTATGACGTTTGCGACCTAACTCTTCATTCGGATTCATGTCTAAATACTTGCTGGAACTTACAGAGTCTGAAATTTTCAATGATATCGGAATGTCCAATTCTGTGATTGGAATATTTTCATAATCTTCGTCGTTGTTTCCAGATTTATCATAGAATGATATTTTTTTATTAGAAGAACTAGAGTTTTTCAAATAGTGTGGATTGTTTTGTTGTTCTAGCTTTCTCGCTTCGCGTCGTATCTCTATTTCTTCCGCGGTAGGCTCATAAGATTGACGCTTATTGTAACTATCGCCTCCTGTTTTCTCTGATTTCACGAAAATTTCATTCATGTCCAGATCTTCCGAATCTGAACTTTCAGAAGGTGGATCGTTGATCCATGAATCAAGATCCAGATCTTCTGGTATTGGCACCTAAAATATTTATTGTTATTAATTTGCTATCAACGGTTTAATAATGATTGTTATGTGATCGCGATCTACCTTTCTTTGAGCTTTAGGAGCAACTGGATTTAACTCGCCAATAAAAGCCTCAGATACCTCCTTGGCTAAGCTTGGCTCTTCTATCAAACAATTTAACAAAGCTACTGCTGAGCTTGATCTTTCTTGAACTTCCAAATCGCTGCTGCATATAAACACTTCTAATTTGTCTTTGAAATCAGTAATCTGAAATTAATTGCAATCTTTGTAAATTATACTTGCCGGATAAAATAAAAAATTAAAATAATATAATGGTAAATTTAAAATAACCTGTTGCATAGTAGTTTCATCAGTCTCATCGTTTTTACTTAAAATGGCAGCAATGAGTTTCAAAATATTGTGGACATAAACTGCTTGTATGTGACCAGGCAAACTTGATGCTTGAGGTTTGAGCATTGATTGCAAAGTCACCATAGGATCATCCAATTCACTAAAAGTAAAAATTCTTTATTAAAAACAAATTTATATTATTTAATAATTAGAATCAAATATAATCAGTTACCTGGAAAATTCTCCGCATATCCAAGCTGCTGCATAAAGTACTTCAGACATAGTTGCCCTTGGTTGTCCTGTCAATAGGCATGCATCTTCAAGTAATTTGGAACACTGCTGAACAGAAAATTTCCTTATGGCTTGCACCCGTATTGTAACATCTAACAATTGTGTCGCTATTAATTTGCCATGTTTAGTTCCTTCCATTCGCGTCAGTTCAACAAGAACTGATATATACCTGTTTAGAAAATTGTTTATAATATAAATTATGTATTTAATAATAGATTTTATATAAACCACAAATTTTTAAATAAATTTTACCATTCAAAGTAAGTGATGAATTGATAATTATTTTGTGAACATATCTGAATAATTTTTGTCAGCAGCTCATCCCTGTATGTCGTACCTTCGGCTTTATCCATGTGAACCATTAATTTCCTCACAATTTCCATTAAATTTTTCTTTGATACCATTCCATATAATAAGTCTAAAGCTCTCAGTCTAATACTTTCATCTTTATCATCTAAACATTGCATAATTAGGTCTTTATGAGCTTGGACACTTTTTGGATGAGTTTTTAAAATTTTAGACATTGCTAGCAATCCTAAATATTTCAGATTTTGATCACTGTCTTCTATGAGTATCCTTAATTTTTGTACACATAATTGTATCGAGTCAGAATGATTTGGCATGCCTGATGATATAGAAATTAATACAGCTATTACTGTGTTAATGCACTCATACAGTAGAGACATAGCAGATGTACTGAAATCATTGTAATACAAATTAACATATCTAATTGAATTTCTCCTTACAGCTAATACAATAAATAATAAATTGCAATACACTGAGTATCTATTACATTTTTACACGATATATTATTCACATAAAAAATTAGCTATTTAATAAGTAAAAGTATAAAAATTGAATTAAAATGTATTGATTCAAAATTTAATCATCTAGTAATTGAAGCAAATAAAGTATCTGAAAGATACTAGATGATATAACATCATTATATTATGCAAATAATATAATAAATAAAATCTATTCTAAATATATACAATGTACCTGTGTATTAAATTTGTTAGCGGTTCTATCAATTTTTTGCCAAGCCTAGGTTCTAGAGGTGTCAATGCGCCAAACTGTAAATGTTAAATCAGTTACAGCAAAACACTAGCATTAAATGGTACTTTTTTACAACTTATATTTTGATTATTATGGGCAGAAATGAATAGCATTTTCTATGAAAAAGCTCTTATAAAATGATTCACTAAGAATATAAAAAATAACAGCACTACTACAATTTAAACATTAAACCAGTCAACTAAAACCTTGATATCAGGTCAATTAGAGGCTGAGTCAATCGGCGGCCCATTTTTGGTTCGATCAGAGTTATTGTTGAGAACTAAGCACGAAAAATTGAAAACATTTTTACTTAGCTCATTTACAAAATAATTAATTAAAACAATTCATAAGAAAGGCCTATTTTTGACATTGATATAATTAGATTAAAGAGCTAAATAAGAGCTTTTAAAAATGTAAAATACTCAAAAAAAGGCCCAGGAAGTTAAAAAATTTAATAAGAAAATTAACATTTCATTCCTTCAATTTAAAAAAAAAAGGACAAGGACTATTTATAAAATACAAAATATTCTTACCAATTTTATAATTTTTATGAGCATCCAATTATTTGTGGATGTTGTCATTAATTTAAAAAATACTGGTGCTAAACTCAAATAATTTTTTGGGTTTTTCCTAGCTAATTCACAAACTACATTAACAGCTGCAGATTGCACACCACTGTCTGGATCTTCCAATTTTTCTTTTAATCTTGGAAATGCTGGCCTCAAAGCTTCTGGGAATCGAAGGAAAACTTTGTACATCATTAGGACAGCTTTTTTTCTTAAATAAGGCTTAGTTGAAGTTAATAAAGTCATTATGTCATTAACTAAATCCCTAGCTAAATCTTGATTTACAAAACAGGATAGACCGCTTAGAGCTAGTCCAGCATCATATTGATTAGAGCTGTTTAAATCCTTGCGAATCATATTAGTTGTTAACATTAATAACTGAAAAAGTAATATTATTTGTAGAACAATAGATAAAATCAAGTTAAACATAAAAGAATAGTTAAAAAGTTACTTCAGATTCCATATGAAAACTTTGACTAGCTGCTAGATATCCAATCCTCTTGTAAGTAAATTTTGAAGAAGACATAACTTCTATAATATTAAAGCCTGCCCAACTGATGTCGTAACCCAGCATTTGCAACTGAAATATAATAAAAAAATGACAGTATAAATTGGTTTTGTTACCTGTAAACAGAAAATCATTAAAGTTGAAATAAAATTGCAATACGTACGTATGTAAGTTTAGCAACTGCATTTGCTTTGACTGCTATGTTATCTTGCCTTAATTCCTGCTTTATTTCTTCCATGCATTGTGCTATATATTTTGCCTAAAAATAATCATTAATTATAGGCAAATTCAACATCCAGATTAAATATAAAAATAATGGATTAAACAGGAGTAAAAATAAAAATATAATAATTATTCATTGCAAAAACAATGTAACTAATAGAAGGTCTCTTATTTGATCTAAAAAAAAATGTACTCATATTACAAAAAAATCGATCATTTTCTGATTCTATCGAATCTCTACTGAATTAATAAGGATATCATTTTTTAAAATATGTTGAAAAAACAACACGATGTTCCACCGCTGCTTTGCTCCGAAATTTTTGGAAAAACTTGAAAAAAATTCAGTCCCATCGAGCGACTCTTACGCAAATGCAGATAACTCAGTATCTCCTTAGAATCGGCGAAAATCTGCGAAAATTAAGTTAAACTTTAACCTCTCGAGGAGTGTAAACTTTACCTCGTTCTCCTTGTTGTTCCTGATGCCTCGCACAAGATCCGTGAGGTTCTTGTCGAACATGCGCTCGAAATTCCCCTTTACTTTCCGGAGAGCCATTTCGAATCCTCCCTCGGCTCACGCCGAATTATTCGCAAAAACAAATCCGACTGCTTAATGTCACCTAATTAGATTGCCATTGCTCTTCGGAGACTGGTGTGCTTGCAGCACCCAAAGTGTCCGCCTGTCGCTGTGTGTGTCACACAGGCCTGCACGGGGTGGATGTTTCGTCTAAGGTTCGTGCGTTTTGTAACTGCCACGACCACTGTGAGTCTGTTCGGTTCGCAGCTCGACCGGCTGCTGCATATTTTAAATTTTTCGATCTGCTTTTGTTCCAATTATTGCCCGTAAAAATTGCTGTCGACAAGTGTATTTTTTTTATCGGTATTTCATCTTCATGGTTACATAAACGATAATTCTGTGGGGAAAAAAGATCTATGGTTCTTGCTTAATGAGGTTTAGTCTGATTCTATTTACGAGTTTAAATACTTGGAATATGAAAAAACCATTTTATAATCGATCAATTATAAAAAAAATTTTCTTTTTTTGAATAAAGCAAAGTAAACAAATTCGCAAAATTTACACAATATAATATCAGAGATCTACATCTCTGATAATATATTATATACTTTTTTCCGAAACTCCCCTGTCGGTAAGAAAGGTTTGGCACTCGTTAACTTTACCGATTGAGGCGATAACCGGTGATAATAATTTGAATTTCGACCCGCGAGAATCGTAATATATTGTTAAGCACCAAAGGTTTCAAATACTTTGCGATAACAATTAACAATTCAGAACACGATCACCTCACAAGGCACGAACATTAAATTAACTATTCTATTCTTTTCTATTACATTATATCTTATGACAAAAAGAAAAAAGAATTTTATTTTTTTGTGTACTATATATTTTTAACACCTGCTATTATTATTACTACATTAATTCTTTCATTATTGCACATAACCTACTAAATATACTTCTAAACAATTGCATTATTTTAACGTTTATTTATTTTTAAAACTGCATTTACGGCCAAAGATCCAAATAACAATCTCAATGATGCCGAGTACACTGGCACCCGTGAAAAGACCGATAGATCCTCCACCTAAAACTGGAGTTAAACAGATAAAATTCCAAAAAACACTCGCAATCTGAATTTCCATTAAAACGAAATAATATTAAAATAAACATCGGCGAAATGATATAGTCAGCCAAAATTCACCTAAGACATCGAAAAAGCTGCGGACAACGTAGCGCATATAACGCGCGTGCGGCCTGGAGAGCATCTTGATGCGCATACCCGAGCGGCTGGTGCGCTCATTGTCATTTTCCTCGGACTGCCAGTCATAGGAGTACCAATCGATGCTGGCGGTTTCGCAATCGGGTGCGCATCCCGATGTCTCGCTGGCTACTGAAGTGTGCCGGAACTCCGAAATGCAGCGCATTCCTGTCATATTGCACACCTGCAGTCCTGGCTTACCGCGGGGATATAAGTAGCTGATGCACCCGCACTTCTGCATCATTCCCATCGCATCTACCTGAAAAAAAAAAATCAAATTGTCAGATTTTTTACAACGATTTTATAGGTTGTTTAAACCCACTTAAATTATGCAATTTTATGAACGTATTTTTTTCAGCGTAGCTTACATCAGTAGTGCAGCCGTCAAAACTATACAGATCGTATAAAATCGTGTCATGGTTTTCGTCAGGAAAACGACATTCGCGTTTATCTGCTGGAACATTTCTCACTCCATTTTCATTAAAAAGTTCTTGTATATTGAAGTCTACACCATTAATTATATCAATATTTCTTAAAATTTTAGTGTTACTGGTAGAAATTGTTGGTATCTCAACGTTATTCAAAATAAATATTTGAATCTATAAAAAAAAAAACAGATATTTATACAAGTTACTTAATTTGAATGACGTTACACAGGCAGAGAGTATATTTCTACGCTTTTTTTTTTTAAATTTTACACTGAAACTTTAATAAATTTTACGGAGAAATTATTTCTGCACAGTATAACGTCCAGAATATTATGTATATATTGTTATACTAACATCAGAATTTGTTTTGACGTATTCGTTGGACAAATCGAAACTTAAAAAAGCATTTTTTTGAGAGCGGTTCACGCTGAAATCCACCAACGAATTGGCAGGTTTCGCGTGCTTGGAATTGAGCATTAAACAGTAGCCCATGCCGGTGTGCATTGTAACGAACTCGTTGCAACAGTTGAAGAATGCTCCGTTCCATTGGCAGTAGGTAAAGGTATCGACGCAATTGGGTTTTGTCTAAAAATATTTTTAGATTAATTATTGATTAGTTATTTATGCACCAAGGGAGTAAAATAGGTGATTATTCCCGCGGCTGAAGTTTGCTGCCCGAGCTTTAGCGATCAGCGAATTTTTTTATCATTTAAAATAATATAACATTAGTTCATATTTGAGTAATTTTATATAATAACGCTATAATTGGCTCGGTATGATTCATGCACATAATAAGAATCGTGCACATATTAGTTCGTGCACAGTTTAACGTTGTAAATATATCTATAAACTGTATAAACTGTG
>JAWWEN010000009.1:4377387-4389089 GCA_035582955.1 Sycophila texana
TTTTTATATCCCCCCCCCTACCCCTCTCTCTCTCCCTCTCATCGTCTCTCTCGCACATCGGAAGTCCGGCACTCCGGCGGCGCTTGAAAGCCGGGTTCGGCGCACGATACATACTCTAACCTCGAAAGACAAGCAATTGCAAAGTGAACCGGGAAGTTGGCAGCAGCTGAAAAAAAATCGGCGTTTACTCACCGCGTAGTGAACTCGCATCGAGAAATCAAAGCAGAAAAAATAAAGGTTCGTGGAGTGCTGCGGGCGATCGCGCGCCAAAAAAGCTGCTCCCGCGGGTACAACCCTGGTCAAACGAGTGGCGGTGCTAGTGAGTATAGTGTATCGGCCGTCGGGTCGGGTGCGGGCACTGCGGACAAGCGTCAGGCAGGCAGGCCACTGTGGGGCCGACATAGACACGCGGCGGTGGCGCGCGCGCAGATAGTCGCGGCTGCATCCGAATCTGCCTGGCAGTCGTCGGCGCGCGGCGGTGCGACGTGAGAGAGAGAGAGAGAGAGAGCGAGCGAGCGAGCGAGGCACCAGATATACGTCTTTCGAATCGTCCTCCCGTGTGCTCGGCGACGCAATGGCGACGGACCTCGATCAATTCCAGCAGCTCCTCAACACACTCCTCAGCACGGACAATGACGTCCGGACCCAAGCAGAGGTACGTCCACGAGCGGCAATAACGCGAGCACGTTGTCAGCCGAAGGCGGCGAACTAGCGCCCTGGCCTAGCCGCGTATAGCCCAGCAGTGCCAGCTCTCGGGGGGCGCGTTATAGCACCTTTTGCACCCTCGACGCGCGGATTGCCGGCAACGGCGAGAGTCGACCTTCGGGTAGCTGGACTGCGAGGCTATTACGTGCGTTAAATATTGGAGGCTGACAGTCGTGCAAGGCGCGCGCGCGCGCGCGCGCCGTGGGCCAAAATGGTGGTGTGCAGCCTCGTGTGCGCGCGCGCGCTCACCGCCGACGAGCGAGGCTATCGCACGTCTAACTCGGCTGATCCGAGTCGGATCTGGCTTCCTTCTCCACCTTTCGATATACCTATCTGTACCTCGCTACATTCTTAGCTCGGCCGATTCCTTATTTATTTACTTTTTATTTATGTACGCGGGAGCAACGCCTTCGCTTTCCGGCGTTGTTAGCGCACCAGGCACCTGGCTTTTCTGCTTTATTTATGGGCCGGATCGTTGGGAGCCGCGGCGTGGTGTCGGGCTATTGCAAGTTTTTTCTTTTTTTTTTTTTTCTTTATAACTCGGGGGATTTGGATCGAGTGCCTTCTCTAATAATCTGACGATTGAGTTAACGATAGAGCGGAAGAAAGCAGACTCCCGGAAATTTTTGGCAGAGTTAATGCCGCTCGGAGGGTCGCTCGTCGTTTGTGCTCCCTCAATTTTTCTCTGATTTTTTTTTTTTTTAAATGCGTGGACGGCCACTTTTCTCGCTTATGAGTCCGCGCGTCTTTTGCGATTTCCCGGCTGAATCGGACATCTGCCACGCGCGCAACATAACCTCCAAAAGCCAACGTGCGCACGGCGTTACGCCTTCCCCACTTGCTCCAAGACGGTTCTCTGCTCCGATTTTTTGTCTCGTTCCGAGCGATTACGTGGGCTCTGTTTTGTCCTTTTTTTGCTCCCTCTTTTACATCCTATACAACGCGCGTTCGATTTATCGCCCACCTCTCCTATTCTCCTTCTCTCTTGTCGCAAAGGAAAGAAAAAGAAGGAGGAGGTTTGCGGTTCTCGAGAGTCACGCTGTGAATTTGTAATCCCTGATGTTACTCGCAACGTGCAGAATAGGCGTCTTGCAAATTTCTGTGCAACGAGTCAATGATAGACTATTTTTACCGTTTGTTATTATTACTTAATTGATTTGCTTAAATGCTTTTTAAGGAGGAAAAGATGTACGAGGAAGAAAAAACCCTCGCCGAAAGTACGAATGTTTCCTTTGGCTTCGAGATGAAAATGTAGTCATTTTAGGTAACATGGGTGTATTGGAAAATTATATACACGTGCCCAGCAGAAATAAATAATGTCTTGGCGGATCGGACGCGTGTCGCAATTTAAAAACAATATTAGATTTTAAGATTATTTTTTACTTTACCTCCCTAGGTGTGTATTATACCTCCTGTATAGGGTACTTAATTTCGGAGGTCCGGCTGAATTGGCCAATTAAATGTGTAGTCGTCTAGGTATGAGTCACAGTCGGGTGCGGCGGTCGATGCTGGAAAAGCACGTTTTTCTTGGATTACATTCGATCTGACATTGTCGGCATGAACCAAAATACGTTATCCTTTTCATATCTGATCCCGCGCTCCTTCGTGATAAAAAAATATTTTAAAGAACGACGGAACTTTATGTAGTAATACCTACGATAGTAATTGTATAAGAAATTTTCTGAAGAAACTGTAAGAAATTATATTTTAGTTTTCAATATTTCAATTAAGAAAAATTTGATAGGAATGATATAATGTACCGATGATGTAATGTTTCCAAGTTTAAACAATTTGTAAATTACATTTTAATGATACTACGCGCGAGTATAATGTAAACTTGGTGATAACATAAAATTGATACAAATATCAGTAAAAAAAGTACAAGAATATTCACTTTTTTAAAAACTTTCAAATAAAACATATTTTTTCTTATTTTTAACTTAAATATTTGATGCAGAGGTATACTCCAAATCTACAAAAAATATCTAGGAATTCCAAAAATCGTGCACAAATATAGAACGAGATATATTTTTGCGAACACGCCAAGCTCGCGTTCGCGTTAAGTCATTGCAAAAAAATTCAGTAACCAAAGACATCAAAACCATCAGCAAAAGGGGTGATACCTTTAATTTAAAAATACCTTAATGCGTACGAGAGTTTGTTATTGTAAGCAAAATTACTTTATCAAATGCTTTAAATTTTTTTAATTATTTATGCAACGCTATTTTAAAATAAATAGATGGCAATTCCATAGACAGTCAGCAATTAAGTTGATTTCACAAACTTAATAGCGTTACATCTGTGGTAGAGAAATTAGTAAATTGCAATCTTTAATCTTTTTGTTGTCTTAACAAAATTGATTTTTGATCTTTTTACTGAAGTTCCTGAGAGTTGTCTATGTTTTTTATAGTACATAGTCATAGTTTTTGGAACTAACACTTATTTATTTACAAAATATTTGTTCTTTTTCATTTTTACTTTACTTTTAACTAATTCCTTTTTTTGTTGATATTTTTTAAATTTAGGAGGCCTACAAAAATGTTCCAGTGGAAAGCAAAGTACAGCTACTGCTTCGATTCATATGTGACAATTCCATAACAGAAGATTTAAGGAACATGGCAGCGGTTTTACTTCGTCGTCTATTTTCTTCTGAATTTATGGAGTTCTACCCAAAAGTATATTTATTAATTTTTATTCTTTTGAAAAATTAAAAAAAAATATAAACATCTAATATTTTTTTTATTATAAATTAGATTCCACCTGAAGGTCAAGTCCAACTGAAAGAACAAATTTTATTAGCTGTTCAAAATGAACAATCTCCTAGAATTAGACGCAGAATATGTGAAGTTGCTGCTGAAGTGGCTAGGAATCTCATTGATGAAGATGGAAATAATCAATGGCCTGAATTCCTTCAATTCTTGTTTCAATGTGCAAATGGTCCAGTACCAGCTCTTAAAGAAAGTGCCCTTCGCATGTTCACGTACGTTAACACAAATAAATAAATTTCATAGTTTTATATACACCTATATGTATTGAAATATTTTAAATATATTACAAGATATTTTCAATTTTTAGTTGTGTCCCAGGTGTATTTGGTAATCAGCAACCAAATTATTTAGACTTAATCAAACAAATGTTACAACTCTCAGTTAACGATGCATCCAATTATGAAGTAAGTTTTATAAAGATACTTTAAAAATATTTCTTTTCTGGAGATCATACACAAATGTGATACAAGACATCACAACTTGTCACTAATCTCCATAAATCAACAGCTTTCTGATGACTGTAACTTGTAAAGAAATCATTTGCAGACAGATACGGAGCTTACATAAGATTAATTACTTATAAATATATTATACTATTGATTATCTTACTAACTCGTTTTTTTTTTTTGTTTTATTAAGGTACAATTTCAAGCAGTTAGAGCAATTGGTGCTTTTATCATGCTTCATGATAAAGAAACAAATATTCAAAAACATTTTTCGGAACTTATACCTTCTGTAGTACATGTAACCGCTCAATCAATTGAAAAACAAGAAGATGATGCTTTACTGAAAGTATTAATTGACTTAGCAGAATCGACTCCAAAATTTCTTAGACCACAGTTAGAACCCATTATGGAAATGTGCATGAAAGTTTTCTCTAATGAAGAAATGGAAGATTCCTGGAGACAATTGGCTCTTGAAGTAATAGTAACACTTTCCGAAACAGCTCCAGCAATGGTTCGAAAGGTGGGAGGAAAATATATATCTGATTTAGTGCCATTGGTTTTGAAAATGATGACAGATTTAGAAGAAGATGAGGAGTGGAGTTTTTCAGACGAAATTATCGAAGAAGATAATGATAGTAATAATGTAGTGGCTGAAAGCGCCTTAGATAGATTAGCATGTGGTCTTGGAGGTAAAACAATGTTGCCACAAATTGTTCAGAATATTCCTACCATGTTGAGTAGTGCTGACTGGAAACACAGGTATTTAAAGGAATTTTTATTTCTTTTTTATATTAATAAACAATTGAGATTAAATTCTTGATCTTGTACACTACAGGCATGCAGCACTTATGGCTATATCTGCTGTTGGTGAAGGATGTCACAAGCAAATGGAAGCTATATTACCACAAATAATGGATGGAATCATGCAATACTTGCAAGACCCAGTAAGATTGTTTTTATTAATAGAAATCAGATTATTTTATCAAAAATTAATATGCCACAGACCGAGTCAGCAGTCAGTTTTTACATTAAACATGAAGGCGTTACGTTTGTGGCAGATTAATACCTCTGACTTGTTCTTAATTTTTTTTTGTCGTTTTGACAATAAAATGATAGAATTGTTCGAGGAAGTTTCTGAGAGTTGACTGTTAAGCTACATGTATCAGTCATAGTATAGAAACAAACATTTCTATAAGAGTATAATTGATTGTTAATTGTGTATAAAATAGTTCTAATAATCGTTCGATTTTTTTAGCATCCTAGAGTAAGATATGCAGCCTGCAACGCTGTTGGACAGATGTCTACTGACTTTGCTCCAACGTTTGAAAAAAAATTCCATGAAGTGGTAATACCAGGACTGTTGCTAGTTCTGGATGACAACGCCAATCCTCGAGTTCAAGCACACGCCGGTGCTGCACTTGTGAACTTCAGTGAAGATTGCGCGAAGAATATTCTTATGCCTTATTTGGACGCTATAATGAGCAAACTTGAATCAATTTTGACAGCTAAATTTCAGGAATTGGTCGAAAAAGGCACCAAACTTGTTTTGGAACAGGTAAATTAATAACAAAAAAAAAAAGAGGAAATTTTACATTATATCTAATAAACATTTTTAATGTTTAAGGTTGTCACAACCATTGCTAGTGTAGCTGATACGTGTGAAGAACAATTCGTAAAATATTATGACCGGTTAATGCCATGTCTGAAGTATATTATTAAGAACGCTACTCGACAAGAACACAAATTATTGCGCGGTAAAACAATTGAATGTGTCAGTCTTATCGGATTGGCTGTCGGACCTGATAAGGTAATATAGATAAAATAAAAAAAAGAATACAATAAACAACAAAAATTCTAACAAACTCTCATTAAATGTACTTGTATTTTAGTTTATAGGCGACGCCAACGAAGTCATGGATTTATTGTTAAAGACACACACAGATCTACCTGAAGATGATCCACAGCTGAGTTATTTAATATCAGCATGGGCTCGACTTTGCAAAATTTTAGGTAAATTAAATGTTTATTTATTTTTGTACTGTACTTTATTTCACTTGTTTATATGACATTCTATTTTGTAATGCTGCTCGTATGTTTCGTTCTAGGAAAACAATTTGAACAATATTTGCCCCTTGTTATGGGCACTGTTTTACAAACGGCAGCAATGAAACCCGAAGTAGCATTATTGGACAATGAAGATATGGAGGATGTTGAGGGTGATGTCGACTGGCAATTTGTTTCGCTTGGGGAACAACAAAACTTCGGCATTAAAACCGCTGGTCTTGAAGATAAGGCATCGGCTTGCGAAATGCTTGTGTGCTACGCTAGAGAGCTGAAAGAAGGTTTTGCCAATTATGCTGAAGATGTAGTACGACTCATGGTACCCATGCTTAAATTTTATTTCCATGACGGTGTCAGAACTGCTGCAGCAGAGAGCTTACCCTGTTTACTAGATTGTGCCAAAATTAAAGGTAAAAGTCTATATTAATTATTAAAAGTTTTAAAACAACAAATTTTTTTCATTTTATATTCTTTCATAAGACATCAATTTCGTTTTCAAATAAAAAAAATTGCATACCATAGGTTGTGTCAGTCAAATTTACTTAAATGTAATTTGATAATGTTCACTCTATGGAAGAGTATTGGTTCTTGAGTGCTGACTGTGTCAATAAGTTACAGTCAAATGTAACAGAACAAACATAGTTATTAAATTTAAGTAATTTTTTTTATTGATATAATATATGGATTTCAAAGAAAAACAAAATTGAATGTTTTAGGTCCACAATATTTAGAAGGTATGTGGAACTACATATGTCCAGATCTTCTTAAAGCCATAGATTCAGAGCCAGAACCAGATGTGCTATTAGAGCTATTGTACTCTTTGGCAAAATGTATTGAAACGCTTGGTGCTGGATGCTTGGCTCCTCAACCAATGACCGAGTTACTACGCATTCTTGACAAACTTTTGAATGAACACTTTGAAAAGGCAGTTGCCCGATTGGAAAAACGAAAAGATGAAGATTATGACGATGTAAATAATTACCAAATTTAAACAAAATTGTTATTATTAAATTTGTAAATTAAAATACGGAATTATATTTTAGGTCGTTGAAGAACAACTTGCTGATGAAGACAACGAAGATTTATACACATTAAGCAAAATAACCGACATATTCCATGCTCTCTTCATTACATACAAGTCTAGCTTTTTCCCATACTTTGATCAATTAGTTGGTCATTTTGTAAAATTATTGGCACCAGACAGGCCATGGTCCGATCATCAATGGGCTTTATGCGTCTTTGATGATGTGATTGAATATGGTGGACCAGATTGCATCAAATACCGGGACTTCTTCTTGCAACCAATGATTCAGTATATTTCCGATAAATCAGCTGAGGTCAGACAAGCTGCAGCTTATGGATGCGGTGTCCTCGGTCAATTTGGTGGTGTGAGTTTTGCGCAAGCTTGCGCCGAAGTTCTACCTAGGCTAATGGAGGTCATTAATGATCCTGAATCAAGAGCTCCTGAAAACGTCAATCCGACAGAAAACGCTATTTCAGCAGTTACTAAAATACTTAAATACAACAGCAAAGCAATCAATGTTGATGAAATTCTTCCACATTGGTAATTCTTAATGATTAGCAAATGTCTACTGAATTAATTAACGATTAATTATGAATTATCATTTATACAAATATTTATTTTCTTTTTAAAACTTATTAAATTATTTTTACACAATTCAAGGTTGTCTTGGCTACCAGTTGTGGAAGATGAAGATGAGGCCCCGCATGTTTACGGATATTTGTGCGATTTAATAGAAGCTAATCATCCAGTTGTCTTAGGTCCAAATAATGCAAATCTACCAAGACTTATCAGTTTCTTTGCTGAAGCTTTCAATAAAGACGTTATATCTTCAGATAATCCGGTCAATGCCAGGATTCTTAGCATCGTTAGACAAATTCAGGTACTTAAATTAATCGAATAGATATATAAATGTTATAATTGTTCAATAAGTTCATTTATTAAAGAATGTTTTATTTAATTTTCAGAGCAATGATACCCTATTTCAAGCATGCATATCTGCTTTAACATCAGAACAGCAACAAGCACTACACGAAGCCCTCAGCGCGCAGCCTGCAAATTAAAACCAGCCTTTGCTAATGATTTTACTGTCATAATTATGGAGCAAAATTGTCTGCGTTTTTCCGTATCTTAATATCTGGAAAAATCACTAATGCAATGTAGGTAACTAGAACCTTACCTACCCGATAAGCAAGAAATTTTACGCCTCTCTCAGCCTAACAACTAGCAATCACAAAAGACATTCAGGTGTAATCGACTGTTTTGCTTAATACTGTTATTGTTGATTGAATATTTTCCTCCACTGTGTGGCAATGGTTTTTATCTAAAACCACCAACTTTGTCACATAAGCAGATAATCGTAAATTCACCTTCTACCTATTATCTCGTAAATTACGTCAGTTTGTAACAAAAATCTTATTCACTGAGAATAAGTTCGCAATGACGAAATTACTATTTTTGTATCTTACGTTATTAAATATTGAATTCTCTAAAAAAACATTATTTTTTTAGAAAAATTGAGTGCAAAAAAGACTAATTAAAAAAAGTTTCGAAAAATTTTTTATAGACTTTGTAAACCGCCCGCCATTGTTAGCCGAATTATATTCTGAAAAAATTATGTATGATTTACTGTACATTTTTGTAAACTTTTTTTTCTTATGGACATGATTGTATGTTTTTTTTTAACGAAGCTACAATATCATGACGTTTTTCGTCAATGCGTGCTTATTATTTTCTCGCAAATAGAAAGAGTAAACTCGCATGCTGTCACCACAATTGCAATTGCCTTCAATGAATGAATCATTTGCGAGAAAGTAAAATAGACTGGAAGCCACCAACCTTTTGCCATCAATCTGACGGCATGACATTGTGATTTAGATATTTTATTATTAAATTTAGGTACAATAAATGTTATTTAATGATAATGACGATAGATTGCAGTGTTATAAAGGATTTTTTGCGGAAAGTCGCGTTGAGGGAGTCTGCCACCTTCGCACTATAACGAAAAGATTTTAAAAAAATTTGCAATTTCTCGATATTTAATGCACCTACTACAGGTTCATCGCATCGAACTAAAATTCCCCCTCTGCAGACACGTTTGTAACATGTTTTTTGGTGCTGCGCACTGAGATTAAACGATTTTACATAGAAGAATCAAAAAGTAATAAAAAAAAAAAGAGAGAAAAAAGATGGAATTAACGCGGTTGTGAAGCTTATAGGCGAAATAAAAGAAAGGTGAAGAGAATGAGCAAAATTTCGCAATTGACAACAAATTAATCGTAAGTCCGTCACATCGTCTCTTATTTATTTGTACGAAGTTATTCTTGTTAAGTATATTGATTGTACTCCGACGAATCCTGAGGACTGAAATTTCTAGATGAAATAAATTGAAAGACAAATAATTCAACACAAGGCACAACCGGCAAGTGACGTGATTCTTCGACGATAGCCCTTTTGTCTATTTTTTTTATCTCATCAAAGAAAGTTAAAAAATACGTGAATGAACTAACGATAAAAAAATACAAGATTATAGCGTTTTGAGCATTAGTGTCTCTTTGTACATAAATAATTCAAGAAGTTTAATAAATATCACAATAATGCGAAAGTGAAAAACTCGGAAGCCGCGCAGTTTAGTCAAAAAGTCCTCCAAAAAAAAAATCATTCAGAAACTCGCGAAAATCCGATTACTTCAAAATAGAACTTGTGAAGTATTTATTAAACGTACTACGTAAATTATTGATCACAAATACATTTCATAAAATCTTTTAAAACTTGTTTTTGTGATTAATATTGTGAATCAATCTAGCTTATATAAATTTTTGTAAGAAAAGAGTAAATAAAAACGTTCGCTCCAAAATAATAAAAAAAATTTCGAGATATTCTACGTGCAATTCAGTGGCCTCCGACGCGCACATTGAATCCTCGAAACCATGCGATAATAAAATGACGCCGACTAACCCAACTGCACAATTCATGCGGCTTGTAAAGTAAGGGCTAATATGAATGAAGGAGCGACGATGAAAGAATAGACATCGTAACGATCGAAGATGATGAATTAACGAGGAAGATTATCGAATTAAGAATTATATAGAGATTATTTTAAAGTTATTATTCATTAAAAGAAATCTCAAAAGCTTTGTAAATTCTGTCATTTTTTTCATTAGTAACTATTTCATTAGGTTTTCGAACCTCGGAATTAAAAAAAAAGTCGAGCTATCTGTGTACACTTGCTTTAACCGATCTTTACGCGATATGTATTTCGTTTATTAGCACGCTAAACATGTACGAAAGACTAGATTATTTGTTTTATTTTTTTTATCAATATTAATCTATTAAATTTGTGCACACGATTCTCGATAATACTTTTATATCTTCTATTTTTAAATTCATTTTTAAAAAATGTATCATTGCAACAAAAAAGTGGAAACTTGTTAATAAGTACAACTTTGTTAGTTTTTTTTTTAAGTTGAAACTAATTTTTTGATCATTCTTTAAAATTGTCATTTTACGAGTTTTATAGGTATAGTGATATACATTTTAAGAAACTATATGAATAAAGATAATTTGTATTATAATTGGCATGTTTAAAATTTTTGTTTTTTTATAACTCTCATTACCTTTTATAATTTTTGCTTACAACGTTAATAAAAATTTGTTTGGTTGTTTCATCCGTTGAAAGGTAGAGACAGATAATCACATGTTGATGTAGAAAACTAACGGTATTCAAGTCAGTATTGAGTGCCGGCGTTACGTCATTTTAACCGTATACCTAATTTGTATGTTCTCTGGAATTTCATAAACTCATAGGTGAATGATCCATTCATGAACCTATACGTACTTTGATGTAATCGAGCTGCATAAAAAATATTTTACATTTTGATTTGCCTTGTTATTCGGTTTTAAATTTTTACGTGTACGATTTATTTCTAAAAAAGTGTTACTCATTTATAAGATTGTTGGTACAGAAACCATATAATATAAAAAGATAGTTTGATAATAAAAAGTGCATATGTAAACGTTAAGTGAAAGATAGATATCATTTAGTGATTGCAAAGATATACACGTATGTACTTTTTCTAAAACGGGAAAGTATCCTCTTTATTCAGGACCAGAAAAATTGCAGCTTAGTTTGCAAGGGTGATTACACTGTTGAGCTTATAGTGAGTAGTCATATATAGTGCGCGTTCAATTGCTCATTATCCAATGTGCAATACTGCGTATCGGTTTCCCACTGCATTAAAAAATCGCGGAAGGCATTTTTTACTTATGTCAAACTAAATATTTTTTTAAATTTATTAAGCAATTTAAAAACATTAAATACATGAAAGGATGATGACTGTATTTCACTGTTGCAATATCAATGTATTATTTTTATTAAGAAAAAAATTATGAATATATGCATCTTTAGAAGAAGTACAGCTTACAATAGCTGTAAATTATACAGAAAATGTGATACAGAGTTTGAATAGAATTTATATTTACATACAAATTTTTTTTTACACATGCTACAGAAAGTCTAGTCCGCACAAAAAGTTTCAGTCAACTTTCTGCAGAATTCATGAAGAACTTTTTGTTTCGTGGCGGAACTAGCCTAAGGCGGCTACTCCCGCTAATTTGAATTTTTAAGGAAAAAGGAAGGAAGGAAAAATAAATAAATAAAAAACGTCGATTTTTGAGCCAAATAGGATGAAATTTATTTGG
>JAWWEN010000009.1:4403631-4447568 GCA_035582955.1 Sycophila texana
ATATATACATGCCTGCGTAAATGGTATAGGTATACGTGTATAAATACGTCGTTTATATACGCCGACATGTTATTTAAAATAACCTAAAAAGTTTGTTGGTTGCACACTTCTGTTGTTTAGATTTTGTAAATGAAAATATTTTTACGATGGAAGTGTTGGTCGGTGATGTCGTTATGCCTGGCGATAAAGTAAAAAATATTGAATCGACAGATAAACAGCAAAAAATAATTTTAGGTCCTGGTTTGCGCGTAGACGGTGAAACTGTATATGCGTGCAAAGCGGGAATCTTGAAAAAAAGAGCAGCTGTCTATTATGTTGATAGTTATCAAAAAAGGTAATTTTTAAAAATGATTCGTCGTTCATTAAATTTAAAAAATCGTTTTATACAATTTTTCAATAATTATTTTCATAACAGGTACATACCTCATCAAGGAGAAAATGTTGTTGGTATAGTTACACAAAAAGCAGGAGATATATTTAAAGTTGATATAGGAGCAAGTGAACCAGCGTCTCTTTCTTATCTAGCCTTTGAAGGTGCAAGTAAAAGGAACCGACCAGATGTTCAAATTGGTGATATTGTTTATGCAAAACTTTTAGACGCTAGCAAAGATGTGGAACCGGAACTTGTGTGTGTCGATTCGTTTGGTAAAAAAGGAAAACTTGGTGTGTTGAGTCCAAATGGCATGTTATTTTCTTGCTCATTGAGTCTTGTTAGAAAGATTCTTAAACCTAATTGTCCATTATTTAACTTATTATCTGAAGAATTAAGATACGAACTTGCTGTTGGAATGAATGGTAAAATTTGGATTAAATCAAAGTCCAGTGTTGAAGATACCATTGCTGTTGCTAATGCAATTTTGGCAGCTGAATATACAGCACCAGAAGAGTTACCAAGTCTATGTAATAAGATAATGAAATCTTTAGCTCTTTTAAAATAGGAATAGGTGTAAATAAACAAAAATTATTATGAATGATTTTATATTTATTGTACCAATATTTGGAATGAGTTTCGTAAATAAATCTTCACAGTTTTTTAAAGATAAATTATGATTACAGTATCGATCATAGTGACAAAATGCAGAATGAAAGATTTCGTATATGTAGTGCGTTATTCAAATGCAAAAGTTCTTAATGATCGACTACATTAACATCATGAAAGCAGAGTTATTGTAAGCGATACATTAAAGTTATCTATTAAAATTACCTTTATAACTCTTACAACATGTACAACATAGGTACATTATTTTATGATATCAAGTTACAGCAAGTACAGTGTAGAAGAAACTAAGCATAATTTCTTTTAACAGAAATTTAATGAAAAAATTTACCAAGTCAAAAGTGCAGCCAATTATAATGATTGTTTCTTCAGTTATAAAATTAAAATATCTCGAAAAATTTAAATTTATCACAAATTTTTGACATTTTAAAAGAAAACACTGACATTTATATGAACCAAAATATTGTTTTACATTTTAATAAGTCATTGTAATATGATAGTTTGAAATTTAAGATCTGAAGAAACAATTATTAGTAAGATATAATAAACTAAATTGTAAATTTTAGCTGCAACTTGCTTACAAAACGTACAAAGTTGATACAATTTTTTATTTAAAAGTTTACAATAAAATTGCACAAAGCATTATGCATTTCCGCGTATGGAACGAGATATTTTTTTAAATGATCGATTCATAGTTTTATGATACAAGATTTTTCAATATCTTTCTGATATGTGCCTAATACTCGCTCTCAAAGCACAGCAGTTAAAATTTTCTGTATGTGTATGCTGGGGTTTCCAAAGTGAAAGTGACAGAATTTTTGTGCACAACCTTTAAAATTCGAATTTCTAAGGTACACAGCCTTAGTAATTCATCATCACTTGAACATCAACCTTTTTTTTCAATCACATAGATAGCTAAACTTATACCTATGAACTAAAATACATTGATACTTTAATTGCATTCCAATTCTCAGGAAAAGTACTCTCAGCACTTTTGTACTTACAGTGGAACGTGTGCAGTTTGCTTTTGCTTTTATTAAAATAAAATATATTTATCTGAAAATCAATGATCAAGAAAAAATAAATTACAGATGTAACTTATAATATAAATTCTGATTATCTTAACAATTAGAACAGTCAATTTATAATCTAGTTTTATATATACACCAATATAAATTACCAAGGATTTTCAGATATTTTATTATGTCTGTAAATAAAATATATCTTTGTTCTCAAAGGCTATCCTTCTAAGTCAAATACTTGTCATTCTTGAGGAATATACAAGAGATTAGTGTTGCATGATTCTTATACAGATCTGTTGTTTAATATCGTTACTTTTTTTCTTTTAGGTCCGCTATATGCTGTCTTAGCTGCAAGAAACATGAATTTCTTTTATTTTCTTACATTTAGTTACTAAAGCTTATAAAATAAAACATGCATTGGTTCATGGTAACTCAATTGACCGCCAATTTT
This sequence comes from Sycophila texana, assembly GCA_035582955.1. Lineage (NCBI taxonomy): Eukaryota > Metazoa > Arthropoda > Insecta > Hymenoptera > Eurytomidae > Sycophila > Sycophila texana. The sequence goes on from JAWWEN010000009.1 coordinate 4,406,102, forward strand.
ATAACATAATGCATAATACGCCATAGCTGTGCAGGGGAGGAGTTTTTTCGCGCTAACAGATTTTTGGTTTTATAACACGATTTTATGGCAAATCGAGCCATTGCTTAATTATCTTAAATTAAAATTATATGGGTAACTTTAATTTTTTGTTTAATTTAAATGTACAGTCTAAATAAAATTATACTAAGAAAACAAATTAATTTCTTTAGATAATGAACAACAGATTCAGATCGAATTTTTATCAATGACAATTATAATATCGTTATTCTTTTTTTTTTTTTTTAATTCAATAACTTTATCTTCAATGCTCAAGTTGCCATACTCACAGGTAGTGATGAAGGAATTAATGTTTAGAAATAATGGTTTTGCCAGCAACCATAACAGTTATTTTGTTGAACATATCTATTATAGCACACTACTTAAATACATCTGACTAAAGTGCATCGATTATTACTAAGCACGGATCATTTTCCCTTTTCCTTCTTGCTTTAAATGCCTTTGCCAGGTTCTCTTATTTTACAAAATAAGTCTTCAGACATTAATAGATACCGAGAACAGGCGTCTGACCAATGAAAATGACAAATTTCAAAATATTTTAAGTCAGTTTTTCTCAGGTAGGTCTATATTCGAAACTATGATGATGATGATGATGATATGAATGGAAATACCTGTCACTTCAAAACGAAATGTACAATTTTCTTTTTTTTAATCTCTACTTTCAAGGCGTTCAGTGCTTGCACTTGTGCAATTCTTCTAATGAATTTTTCTAATTTATTTGTCTGATATCACCAAACGTTTGATCGACTTCAAATTTTTTTTATTCATTGTGAAAAAATATTTAAAAAACATATTGAACATGGTGGTGCAGCACTGAGCACGTTGAGGAATGCGTAAGCTAAAATTTTTCGATTTTCAATAAAAATTTTAGTGACAGTATTGATGCGTGTTCGATGAGGTGGATCTAAAAATCCTACTCGCTAATACTCGCCAACCCTTGGTTCCGTAATTACAAGAATAATTTTTCTTTCTGTTGGTTAAAAGTTATACTCTACTTTCATTCTAATAAAATAAAAGCGACATATAAGTGCAGTCTAAAAGAAATAAAATGCAAACATATATGTAATCGATACATAACAATTGTGAAACGCATATATATATATATATATTTTGCTCAAAGTATAAAGACGAAAAAAATTCGTTAACAAAACAATCAATGGCTACACAAAAGGCTCGCATCCAATGGATTCTATATATGTATGACCAATCGCTCTATGCAGCGCCCGAACGGAAAACTATAAATTTGGTATCGATCGGGGAATTGAAAAAATATATACGTATACATAAGCTATAAAGCTCGTATTGGCAAACGAAATAGAAAAAGGAATGTGAACTCTACGATGAAATTGTCTCCGGGGAGCAAAAGAAGTTCCCGGCTCCGCTCGAAGCTCTTGGTATCAAAGGATAAAACTTTCCACTATATATGTATATGAATATATACGTAAATATTTTATCATTGCGTTTGTTTTTTTCCTTGTCAGGTTAATTATTTCATATACGTATATAAAAAATTGTCTTTGCCTTATTAAATAGCTAAAATATTATGATGTCTTGGCTATATAAATATATATTAAACTTTATATTATCATTATTGTTACTGTTTTTTTTTTCGTGGTATTTTTTTTTTCTTTTCATCGTTCCTTTTTTTCATTTAGCGTGTATATTTATTTTTTTATGTATGTATTATGTATAATAATAAATTACCATTCACAACACAGAGTGCATAGTACGAAGCTATACCGAACTTGTTCATCCTTGTTGTAAGCTTTTGTACGAGTCTTACAAAACATTACAAAAGGAGGAAATAAACACTGCGAGAAGCTTCTATGCAACGACACACAACCAATTTCTCAATACAACCTGCCTGCACCAAAGTGTTTCAGTACTCTTTTTGGATTCTTTTTCGATTTTTTTTTTAAATCTCCTTAGTATGACAGTAAAATCCTAATAGGAGCGAGCCTAATATAAGTATATTACAACCCCCAAGGAATGGAACTGTTCAATATTATCACTTATTCCTTATTAATTTTCATGACAATTAGTACTTGCTTTTGTTTTAGTGGCAGTTTATCGATGACGTAATACAACCGCTAACAATCAATAAAAAATTCCTTAAAGTGTCAGTAATGTAATATTGCCGAATTGCCTCGTATTTGCTAAATGCATGAAAGACTACTGCTTCATTTGATCTTCATTTTATACATTTCATGCGAAATAATAATAAATAATAAAAAAAAATTTTAATATGATAACATGGTTAATTTTCAACCTCAACATTTTCTTTTTTGGACTATTGAATTTGCTTTAAAAGACTAGCTAAAACTCATTGTACCAAAAACACTTTAAAAAATTATTAATTGAACTGTTAGTTGACACAACCTATATCTTTTATCATAAACTTTTTAAAAAAGTTATATTTTCAACAACCGCTTAAAAAATTCAACTAATTTCTAATAAATAATCTAAAAAACTGAACACTAGTCAGTTCTTCTCGTTTGCTTGTGCTTTCTAACTTTTACTCCGTTATTGGGCTGAGCAGGCGACAAATTTTTGTGACCGAAAAACCGATGTTACTTCCGAGGCGAGAACTTATTTTTTTCCGCGCAATTGAACATATGCATGGCCTAATTGGTTTTAATCAATTTTTCAGAATCTCTTTGGTGTCTTTCAAATTTTTTTTTAGCTACATAATCGACAATGAAATAATTATTTGAGCAACTGAACTTAATACAAACTTTTCGAAAAGTGATCATTGCAAATTCATGACAATCAACATCAATCTTGAGTTTAGTATTGCGGAAAATTATAAATAAAAACTATGGCTAAATGTTTATCTATAATTAAGTAAAGTAAGGAACGGTCATAAGAAAAGTAAATTTTAAAGTCAGTTTAATTATTAATTACCATATATCGTTCAGGTGTTAATTTAAAAAATTCTAAAATGAAGATCGGTCTTTGATTGATAGAAAATAAGCATAAGCGCGCTTAATCGATTAACAAATTATTTTTTTCCGTCGTTAATTACTTCTCATACCGATATAGGCAAGAAAGGTAACGATAAATAACTATCTATCTACCTTCTCTGAACAGTGGAATTCGTATTACGCAGTCTATGACAGCAACTATTGCTCGATGAAATAAAGCTCTTTGACCCCGTGGCAGAATTAAGTAACGCAGTTTACGAAAAATCGACGATTAATTACAGTAAATCTATTACTTTCACCGTTAAAAACATTATTGATTGAGTTCAATAAAAACCACTATGCATTATAAAGAAAAATTTTCTGATTTCCCGAATGGAAATAAAAATTGTACGTTTCATATACATTTCAGTACGTTAACATCTATACATTTCCGTATGATTCCATACGGTATCGTTAAAATTTCGACAAATTTTGCAGTATCACGGATAAATGTACAGAAACGTTCAGAATGTGGACGTATCTATACACAGTAGATAAAAGTATATAGAGTAATATGGAAATGTACGGAAAAGTACGGAAACCTACGGCAGCATCTAAAAATATACAGACATGTACAGAAAACTAGAAAAAAGTTCCACAAAAAAATGGTTTGGTTAATAAGAAATTTCGTACCTATAACGGTACACTAACGTACGCGAACGTACCCAAACCTACGGAAACATACTTGATCATACTAAAAGTAACGAAAATATGCGGAATGTTACGATATTGTACGGAAAGTTACATCTAGTTAAAAATACGAATGTCGTACCTTGGCCAAAATCGATTTGGTCGAAGCGATTTGACCGAAAAGGACATTTAACTGAACGAACGCCGTACGAAATGTCAAATTATAACAAAAACGTACGCAAACTTACGCAAATGTACCCAAACGTTCTATAGTGTACAAAGACGTATTTAAATCTACTAAATCTTTCAGAAATTTACGAGTTTGTACTTCAATTTTTTCCATTCTGGTTGTAACGGAAATACAATTACATACTTAATTCTGCCATTGGACAATAATCATTAACTATTATATTCGCCCAAATGTTATCCCAAGCGTATACGTGATCGTTTATTTCACGAAGGAAATGATTGCTTATTTTTAGCTTAAAATTTAGATTCTAATTATTAGTTCAATACCGGCTAAGGCTGCACCATTTTATTGTATTGATACACCGTGGAGTTTGCGAAAGCTTTGCAAATAAAATTGGAGGCTTGCTATAAGATAATTAAACACGTACACACTGTTTTGTTGTTATTTTTGTCATAATTTTTATAATAAAATTGTGCACTTTTGTATTTGTCTAGATTTTCTTTTGATGTAATTTGATTTTTAATTATTTTTTTTGGCTGATATGAAAATGAGATGATACGACTCAATGATTTCATGATAATGACAATGCAATGAACTTTCCCTGAAATCACGATTATTACAAAGATATATAAAAAGAATTTCAATACGATACATTGAAAAATTTTTCTTTTACTTAGTGTTAACGTGTACAACCTATCAAAAATTTAATAGAAAAATTTAAAATTATGTATCTAACATTAAAGACAAAGAATAATTGTTTCTGAAAACCCTATTTACGATTCAAGAAAAACAAAAAGCGTAACGAAAAATAATTACTATAACCTCTGTACGATCGCGTATTCCTTCATCAATCGCTCACGAATGAAAATATGAAAATGAAGTTTGATCTGACAGATTTTGGAAAGACTACATAGTACAGCACGTATATTGTGAAACATTTACTTCGCTAATCGACTCGGAGATTTTCTTACTAATCCCCAATGAATTAGCTTCCGGAAGAGATTTTATTCGAGATATTCATTCACCGGAAGGAAGGAACGCATTTTGTCTGCCCGTGTTATTCACTTCATGTAATCGTATTTTGTTTAATACTTCGATCACTCAGTGTATTTTCTTTAATTTCATAGTAAAAAAATTTCATTAACCTATACGTACAGCCACTCATTTAATATTTTCAAAACTGTGTGCAAATATTACTTTTTTTTTATCATATTATTATTATTTTTTTTACTAAAATCGCAATACCACCTATACACCTTAAAACGGCAGTAAAAATAACTTTAGCAACACGATCGATTCACTTCGGAGGGGCAGAATGGCACGATGCCTTTTTTTATTACTTTTCTTTATTATTCGTACAAAAATTTCTCACTTTCTGCATGATGTCATGATATAATTTTTATTTAATTGCCACCGAAAACGTGACTTTTTAAATAATACAATTGAACAAGATCTAATTCTTAACAATACGAATGCAAATCTACATAAAAGCATTGTTAGGCACTTTGTAATTGAGAACTTGAGAATTTTAGAAAAGAGTACCCCCCGTTAAGATAGTCGAAATACCCTCATTTTATTTATTTATTTATTTTTTTTTGTATGTCTACTATGTTTCTTAGACTAATAGATGAGCTTTTAGCATATATTTTAGCCTAAGAAACATTGTAGACATACAGAAAAAAAAATTAGGGCATTTCGACTATCTTAACGGGGACTATCTAATTATAGGTAGTACATAAAAGAATATAAAACTACCGTTGCTACAAATTGCATAAAGAAACAAAAATTAATAACAAAGAAAATGTTAAAATTCAGTTTAATAATTGATTAACCATGCTATTAGCTTAGTTTTTGAATTATTCTATTCTGAATAAATGATCGAATAAAAATCACCGTCGTAATACGATATGATTAGAATAGTTGACAAATGCTTTGATACTTTGACATTTTCTGGATTATTTAAATCAATTATTAAGTGCCTATTTTCACTATAAAATTATAAATAAAATGTGTCCAATAACAAGAGAATTAAATTCTCATGCAGAAAAGGAGAGTGTAGCTCGTATGTTAATGTCATGGATCAGATCGATATCTCACGTGAATCTCAGCGATTTCGAGCTTACGAAATCATTCTCAGATTTTTTTAAAATACAGTCTTTCTAATATAACGCATTTAATATTAATTTTCGTTTAATTAAAGTTCGTGGAAGTATCTTTTGCTTCGAAAATCAAGCTCGGTCGTTGAGCACCAGCGATTTTACTCCCTAACGACGGCATCGAGGCACGAACGAGATAAAACCACCTGCGATAAACATATTTATTTCAAAGTCTAATCCGTTCTGGAAAACCTATTTACCGTAGTCTTAATTTGTATTATAACGTTACTTCCGTTGAACACTTGCTACGAATTGCGAACAAACATTTTTCTGCGATAAAAATTGATAAACAAAGCTGACTTCTTTCAGTTTCGATTCGATTCAGCTCGATTTCCTTCTTAAGCATGCGGCACGCTGCAACATTTCACTTTAAATCGCTTCTCTTTTTTCTTGTTTTCTATTTTTTTAGTTTCTTACTTCTTGTATGAAGCCAACTCATATTTTTGTCTCTCTTGTTTCGCTCTCTCTTTTCATCTCCGAGCTCGCAAAATATAACATATAAATGTAAATACAGTCATGTGCAGACTGCGCGCAAATTAGTGAAAATTCATCTCGTTTACCCGCTGAGAGCCTATGAGAATATCAGTCGCTAAAGTCGTCTTGGCTGCACGACGGTGTTATTGTTGAGGCGCGTAGTCGTTTGGTTGTTGAAGTTCTCGTCCTGGGGTATGCGTTCCGTCCTCTCGTCGAAGAAACCCGGATTTAAAATGATGTTGGGCACCAACTCAATCACTTCCTGCTCCTCCAGCTGCGCTGCAATTTCGGAGCGGAGATTAATTTTCATTGGCCTGGTCCACGAACCATATTAGCTTCTACCCTCTCTCCTTGACTTCTAAATTACTCTCACTCATACTCACGGCACTTTTTTCTTCACAACTTCTTTTAAACTTTCTTTATCACTTTAAACAATTAAACTAAAAAAACTTCATAAGTAAAAATTAAATTTCAATACTAAATAATATATTATTTCATATATAGTATACTATAGTATAGTTACAATAATGAAATATTTTTATAGTTAGTAATAATAAATTTATAGAGTAAATAGAAATTAATTTATAAAAAAAATACCATTTTATTGATATAAAATATTTTTTTAAATAATTGATTATTAAAATATTACTTTAAACTAAAATATCTATTTAAATAGAAACTATTAAGTAAAATAATTTCTACAAAGTGTAAAATTTTAACTTAAAATTTGTACATTGTAAAATAAATTAAATATAGTATATTACAACAACAAATAAAAGTTTTAGAGAAATTAAAAAAAAATTATAAATATTTAATCCTTAATAAAATAAAAGTGTAATACGAAACTACGATTTTTTTGTATAAATTCTGATGAGATTAATTTGAGTCATTTCTGACTTAAATCATTTCATACTAATTATCATCTTTCTCCAATGCATTCGCTATGTTTGAACTACATCTACTAGCCCGAATTTTCTAGAGATATACTGATGTTTTATATTAATCACGATGCTCTACATCTAATTTAAAAATTGGTAGCACTGTTTAATAATGCACTATTGGTATAAGATATTGAACAATAATAAATATGTAATAGAAACCACCAAATCTTATTACCTTAACTTTAGCAGAAAGCATCGGAAAGAAACACCTTGAAATAGCATAAAATTAATATGGTTAATAATATTTTTTATGTTTACGAATAAAGTGTACCAAAGATGAAATGATTTTAATTTTTGTGATTTAATTATGAGAGTGGAATGTATATAAATGATCCATCTCTTCGAATAAGTTTGGTGGTTAAAACTGTTAAAAAAACGTTTAAGAAATAATTTAAAAGTGCAAAGTTCAGTGACAGATTAAGAAGATATAGTAGATTTCATGTTTTTAGTCTCAGTGCCATAAGTATATGAAAAGTTATAATTAAGTGCAAATATTAAAACAGTAGAAAAGAATTTATATGAAAAATATGATTATATTAAATCTAATTAAAAGATGCTAAGCATTTGCAGCTGCGAAAGTTAAGTGAAAAAAAATGAAATGGCACTGCGACAGAATAGTGATCAAAGATAAAGTAGATACAAAGTGACTCATTTAGTGAAGCTAGAGATTAGGGCCGTAGATAAGTTCAGAGGCCAGCAAGACTTGTCCCTGCTACTGACTCACATTCTACAAATGAAAGAGCTAAACTTGATTGTTTCTTGTTAAAATTATTAATTTAAAAAACACAATGTGCAGAGTACCCAACTGACCAGCATTTTCTGTTATTAGTAGCAGAAACAATGAGTTAATCAAAGAGATAGAGTAGAAGCGAAGCTTTTTCAAAAAATTACAAGAAGATGCTTACAGGGTGCCTTGCACTCCCGATACAATAGGTAGCATGTACCGAACCCAAGAACCATCAGAGTCCCCATAACAATCCCCACTGCTGCAACCCACACACGCGTATCAAAATTTTCTACTCCTGCTAGCAAATGTCTTGCTAGTTCTGGAAAAATTTGAATTATTATATTTAAATATTTACAAAAAAAATTGCAAATTCCTGTAACTCAATGTTTTGAATGTCCTTTTTATTCACTATATAAATATATTTTAATTTATATTAAAGAAAAACTAATTTGAAATTGTTGCTTTACAGGAATTTAAAATTAATACATTTGAGCAATTTTAATGATTTGGAAATGAGTATGATTTAAGAAATATTGAATTTACCTAATTCTTCCATACTATGATGCGTGTGCCCTTCAACTTCCACAATTTCTCCTTTTCCAAGCTGATTCGTAGCCCATACTCGAAAACTATACGTAGTATTTGGTTCTAAATGATATACATCTATCTGTCTCTGTAGTACAAAACAAATTTAAAAATAAAATAGATACTAGAAAGTCAATTGAATGATACTTAAAGACTTGTTAGCAATCAATTATTACTTACAGAATTTGGAGGAATGTGTGTAGGAACAATGGGCTTCCAATCTTCTGGTTCTTCTCCTGGTATTGGTTTTAAGCGATATTCTGCAGTAAAATCTATAATTGGATAGCCACCAGTACCTGCTACTTCCCATAAAATGTTTGCCAAAATAGTTGATGGCTTAACCCATACATTATGTAAAGCTGGTGGAGGTGCTAAACAAATATTTAAGTTAGACATCTCAAAATGTAGCTAAGTAGATATGTAGATAAGTAAAATTTAGCTAAAATAAACTAAAAAGGACTTACTCTTAACTTGGACATGAATTCTGTCTTGGACAGTATCATCATCTAATGTGCAATAATATTCTCCAGAATCAAATCGACTAACATTTATAAGTTTTAAAACTCCGTTAGGCTCTACTGTTAAGCGTTTACTTTGACCATCCTCTCGACCTTCTCTGATCCATATTATTCTGTTATTCTCTCCCAAGTTTTGTAATCCACCCTGATTTGTACAAACCAGAGTTACATTTTCACCAATATCTATACTGACATTACGCACTGGCACTTGTACTAGTGCTAATGCATTCTGCCACCCTAGAAAATAAAAAATCATAAGTGATTATATTTGCAAGATATGGAAAAATGAAGCATAGTAATTATTCTTAAATCAATAATAATTCTATATTTCATGAAGAAAAGGATACATAGATTAGGGAATGAAATATGTTTATATCTTTGTTGCATAAGCAATAAAAAAACTTTCAACGTAGTTAATTAAAAAACCGTGTAATTGAATTGGATTTGCTTTATTTTACTGGAATAAAAAAGATTTCATATAACTGATAAAAAAAATTAGAACAATAATCTTGATACAAGTTTTTCTTTGTATCGTTTTGGCAGAAGTATTTATTTCTAATGTGTATAGCGTCTACTGTAGTAGCGTAGGTATAAGTATCGCTATATACGAAGGTAGGCGTTTATGCATATGTATACATATATATATATAGATCAATCCGCGTGCGAGTCAACTATAAACGGCTAAGTACCATCGTCAAACGACAAATGCATATATGCACTATAGTACAAACCGATCAGCAAGTATTTCGATAATTCTTTCGAAAATGAAGAAAATGAAAAATATAAACGATGTCACGTGTGCTATATGTACATTTGACCTGCGGCAACAGAGCTGCATCCCCGATTCCCAATATCGCGCTGAAGAGAAGGTACAGGCGTGCGCAGTTGCACGCACGCGGACGCGGAGGGAAAAAAAAAATTGCGCGTTGCCATTGCTCGAAAGGTCTAAAATCCAGAATTAGCTGCGGAGCGCGGGATAAATACACGCTATATCGGAAATTCTCGCGGATTTCAAAAGGACGGAGTTGCATAACTGCGCGAAGGAGCGCACGCACCGCGACGCCGAAGGGGCGGTGCACGGGGGTGGATCAGGTGCATCGATCGCAGGAAACGATGCACTGGAAGACGATGCCCGTGCAGGCGTATAGACTCACCCGCCAGGAAGAACAGCAGCCAGGCAGCACCACCGTGACCCGACATTCTCCCATATTAGGCGAGTCCTTCCAGTCGTATAGATATTGCCCCGGACGTCGACTAGGAGTGCGAGCGCCCGCGCCTCGTTCTCACGAGCATACTTGCCGAAAGCTTAGCGCGTTCTTGCAGGGGGCGCGGGCCCACTTTGCTTGCAGAAAAGAGGCCGTGTGAAGGAGTGATTGTACAAACTGGATTCGGGCCGCGTCTCGAGTGTCTCGACTCCACAGTCCGCGCCCCGGCCCCCCGCGGCGAGCAGGCGAGCTTCACTGAGGAGTGAGGACACCGAGTCGCTACTGTGCCTGACTGCGAATGTCGAATCTCGGCGGTCGTATTATAGCTGCGCGCTCGCACTGGCTTGCACCAGCGTAGCACCAGCTCCGCGCACTTTGCGCGTAGTTAGTAGTTCTGCTATAGGCGCGCGCGCACCGGCGCACTGCACCGACGGCGTAAAGCGCGAGTCGTGAACTCAACCGTGTAATGCTTCATTAACTGAGCCTTTTCAGGAATTGCTAAAGTCGAGTAAAGTCGCGAGTAGGTGTATATAATATACATATAGAGCTGCGAGCTTGACGGACACCGTCCGGCCGAGCAGGCGCGCACGGCAACAGCTGCAGCTATATAACTACTATATATAACACTTTTAAATTCTTTCTTTTCTGTATTTCGATATATGAAATTACAAACATTTTTAAGTTTTATCATGTACACTCTTAATTTTTTTTTTGTTGCCTTTAACACAGTAAATATATTTTTAACGCAATTTTATTATAGTGAGGTATTAGAATTCTCGAATGATCGGATATATGTACAAACCAATTTGAAATTAATTTTTTACATATTTGCCAACTTTTCGGTATTTTTATTGTAATACCTTCATCAGGGCTATAAAACAGAGTATATAACAAATAAGATGTTAATTATAGATTATAATAAGCAGATGCTCATGTGAGAACCATTGGTTCGTATCCGATCATTCGAGAATTCTACCTCTAAACGAAAATCCGAGTCTTCTACCACAATGCAATTTTATTACATTTATAAATATATATATGTTTATTTAATATAATCATGGAATCATATACAAATTCAGATTTATACCATTTTTTTTTTTAAATTCAAATCAAGAGTAACTTTTTTCGGATATTGGATATGTATTGTGCTACAGTTTTCGTTAGAGGTGACGATATATATAATAAGCATCTGTACACGCTCGCGCGCCTCAATGAAGAAACTCGAGATATTTGTAAAATTTGCCGGGGAGGCTCTGAAGCCTTTTTTCGCCCACCGCTCTTATCTCGAGGTTATCTATCTATAGAGACAGGCTTCTCTCCTCTCGAGGAGCTTCTCTAAATTCTGCAGTAAAGCCTTATCTCGCTCCTATATTTTGCTGGAGTAACGCGATCAGATATTTTTTTTTTAGCTTCATTTGAGAAATAATTTTAATGCAAATATGAATTACCCGATATTATTAAAATTCAAATTGAAATGTCTTTTGTAAAAACCCTTTTACGTTCCATGTCTTTTTACCATTTACAGTTTTTATACGGCAGATAAAAGGAAATAATTTAAATAATGACTAATAATTATTATGCATAATTATTTTATATTATATTATATTATATTATATGTATCTGTACTTGTTTTATGCTAATCGCATCAGAATACGACCTTCAAACTTTTCACAAATTTAAATTAAAAAAAATATATATATATAACAAGCGTTTTCCGCTTTATTAAACGAGCGAGTCCAATTTTATCTCATTAGTCGGTGTGCGTGATTGTCTCATTCGCAGTATATAGAAGGTCCATTAGTACCTAAATCTTAATTTTAAATTTTAAAAGCAGCCGTTTTCAGAAAAAATAAAAATATTATGCATACCTATATATTTTCTAAAAAAACCAATAAAAGTTCATTTGCGCAGAAGCAGACGACGCGACGACGCAATGAAGCCACGACGCGATCAGCTGCGGTTAAAGTTAGGTGCTGTCTGCTGTGCTGCGTGCAGGTGTCATATGAATGAAGCGGAACATTACGAGAAAAGATGCATCGCCAGGAGTCTTAGTCCTCGTCAGGAATGCCAGGACGCTAGCGCGCATTGTGGAGTCGTGCGATCAAAATTTCCGTCCCATGCTGGCTAAGTTTCCAAGGCCAGTTAAATGTCACCATAATTAGGAGCTTAATTGGCTGCGTTACTGTAAGTATTCGATAACCTAATCGCGCGTGTCGGTATGATATCTCGACAGGAAGCAAAAATCAGCTACTCGTATATGTTCCTACATCTTTCCCCGGTCCAGAAGCGTTGTGTTCGCGATAATTAAAACCTTGAAAAAAAAAAACGTTTACGTTTAATATTAACATTTGTTCTCATACCGGCTGCTGTCGCGAAGCATATAGGTTCGCACGAAGTATTCTCAGAATTTTGTAGATTTTTTAATTTATAGTACTTTTAAACGTAACTTTGTTGATTGTTGATGTTTTTTTCATTATATCATCAGTGGTATTGTACACAAAGTGATAATTTATGAAAATATTGTTGATTTTTTTCAATGAAAATAAAATGCATTAATCCATTGTCCAACCGATGCACTGATAAGATCTTTTTTTTACAGTTAAGATGGCCTTAGCATACCATTTGATTATATATCTGTTCCTCCTCGGAGGTTGTAACAGTATACATTCAGATTGGGAGAACAAATGGCAAATTCTATGTCCTGCAATGTATCCAAAAGTTTTTACAAGTTATGCACCAAGAGGCAATTTGTCAGTTGGAGAGTTCACAAAACAAGCACATTTACCTGAAATGAAGCTCTGCGTAGCTGCTTGTTGTAATCAACAGCTGTGTCATGTTGCTTTGATGTACAACATGACATGTTACCATGTTCAGTGTACATCATCAAAATTATGTTTACCTCTTTATAGACCAGATATGGTTAATGTTAATCCTCCAAGTATGGTGCTTGTAAGACCTGTAGAAGAAGATGAATCTTGGAGTGATTTCTTAGAACAAGATAACGATGTTTCGAGGTAAATTTTATATTCAATGCGTTTTGTTGTACCAAAAACAAAATAGATTATATTTTAGAGATAATTAATTTAAGTAGTTAATATTAGATAAATATGTCTGTTAATCATTGATTATTTGTTTAGTTCAATAATGTCTGATGGAACAGAACCAGAACTCTCTATTTTTAGAGCAAACAGTCTCAGTTGTAGTACATCGGATGATTGTGCAGAAAATGAAATATGCATAAAAAAGAGCAAACAAACTGGTATGGGAATATGTGAATGTACACTGGGTTATAAAAGAAATCTTGCAGGTAAATTATCTTATGTTTACTTTGTTAAGTCTTACCCAAAAAATTTTAATGTCTTTTTCTGATTAATTTTTAAAATTTTATTAGGTATCTGCAGTTCTTTACAAGATCTTCAAGATCTTGGTTTAGCTGTAACATCAGACATGGTAGAAACTCGAATAGCAAAAGAACCACACACATCCATTAAGCCACCAGTAAAACAAATATTTGTAAAAACAGCATCAAAAGAAGTACGGCTACCTGAAAATGAAGTGAATCTATCAGCTTTTACTGTACCATCAGAAGAACAAGTAAATGGGCATTATAATTATGCTTGGACATTGTTAAGTCAACCAGAAGCTCATACTGGTACAATGACAGACCAAAATCAGATGACTGTTAAATTAAGCAATTTATCAGAGGGCTTATATAAATTTAAAGTAACTGTTAATGGTGTTAATAGCTACGGAGAAGCGTACGCGAACGTTACTGTACTTCCTCGTGAGTTTTACAATTTACTTTTTAATGTTGATTTCTTTAAAATTAATTTTACTTTTCATTTTTTAAGCTAAAAGAATCAATCAAGCTCCAATCCCAATAATATCCCCAGCATTTCAAATTGTAAAATTGCCAAATACTGGGGCAGTATTAGATGGCTCTGCTAGCAAAGATGACGATAAGATTATTTCTTATCACTGGGAATTACAGCAGGGTCCAATTGGATATCAACCAAACCTTGTTGATACTCCAACACTTCAATTAGATAATCTTATTGCCGGAAATTATACTTTTAAGTAAATGGTGTTAATATTTCATTTAATCTTTAATATTGCAGTTATATAAATTATTTTTAAAACTTTTTTTAGATTGACTGTTGAAGATTCGGATCACGTCAAGAACTTTACGGTTGCAAATATAACAGTACTAAAAATTACTGATTACCCACCAAGTGCAAATGCTGGACAAGATGTCATAATTTATTTGCCACAAAATACTTTGACTTTGAATGGCAATTTAAGCACTGACGACAGAGGCATTGCAAGTTGGGAATGGACGAAAAGTCCATCTGACGAAAATAAAGCTGTTGACATGCAAAATACTAGAACTCCATATTTGCAATTATCCAATTTAGAAGAAGGGATGTATACTTTTGTACTTAAAGTAACAGATAATTCAGAACAATCATCTACATCCGAAGTTCATGTGTTTGTAAAACCTCCAACTAATAAGCCACCTAAAGGTTTATATTTCCTTATTTATTTATTATTCAAATAATATTTTTTGTTAATATTTAATACGAAATTTTAGCTGATGCTGGAGATGATATTACTATTGCATTACCAGAAACACAGGCTACACTTAATGGTTCTAAAAGTAAAGATGACATAAAAATAGTTTCTTATCATTGGGAACAAGTTGGAGGACCTAGCAAAGGTATATTTACAATTGCTAATGAATCCGTAACCAATGTTACAAAATTAACGAAAGGAGATTATACATTTAAATTGACTGTTATTGATGATAATGGAAATAAGAATTCTGATACTGTACAAGTCAAAGTAACACAAAGTAAGACTTTTTTTATTTAAAAAAAAAATCAAACTAATCTCTTTTATGAATATTATCGTATGGTTTATAGATAAAAATGCACCGCCAAAAGCTAATGCTGGAGGAGACCAAACAGTGGTTGCACCAGTGAATGCTTTAATTATAAACGGTACTCAGTCAACAGATGATTTGAAAATTCGACAATGGTTGTGGACTAGAGATCCTACTAGCCTAGCTATTGGTAATATCGTTGAAGGAACTGATAAATCTTCCATTTTAATGGTAATAAATTTAAGTATATTATTCTGCTGGAAATTATAGTATATATAGTATTACAATCTATGATTTATATGTAGGTAACAGATGTAGTCCCAGGACGGTATGTGTTTAGATTAAAAGTCAGTGATGACCAAGGACTTAGTAGTGAAGACACAGTATCAGTGATAGTTAAGCCTGGTAATTAAAAATACATCCTAATTTAAAAAGAAAGTATAAAAAATAAAAATTTAAAATAATGTACGTTTATTTTTGTAGATACACAACTCCTTAACTTAGTAGAATTAACATTAAATGTTGGAGCTCATCTTTTAACAGAGTCTCAAAAGGACTCGTTAGTAGTAAAATTACAAATGTTGCTTAGGGAAGAAACCTCAATTGTCGTTCGCAGTCTGAGAGCAGAACCTCATACAGGTCGAGTAATTTTAGTATTTTATGTTGAGAAAAGAGGAGGAAAATCAACAATGCCAGGGCCAGAGGTAGTCAATAAATTGAAAGAGAAATTGAGACAAGATTCTGGTATCTTACAATTGTCGGTATCTAATGTTGATACAGCAATTTGTCAAAATAATTGTTCAGGTAAAAAGATGCAATTATTTTATTAACGTTTGTAATGCAAATAATACGAAAAATAATTAAGTAGTTCTTAATTAAATATTTGTTTTTTTCTAATAGGCCATGGAACTTGTGATCAGGAAACTAGGCAATGTCTCTGTGAAGCATTTTGGATGCAAAATCTTATCCAGCTCTATTTCAGAAATGGAGAGTCTAATTGCGGTTTGTTATAATAAATAATTAATTGTGCATGACTTTAATACTTAATAATTGATGTAATTAAATATTTACATTTTAGATTGGAGTATTTTGTATGTGATAATAGCTCTTCTATCACTGGTGGTCTGCTGCATTGGATTTGTATGGGGATTAGTTTGTTTTTGTCAACGAATGTGTTATGGTAAACGTCGATTTTTACGCCCCAAAAAGAAACCAACTCGCTATTCTTTATTACAACCCGAACCTGAAGATGAAAGTACTACTTGTAATTATTGGCTACGATTATTAATAACAAATTATTAATTACTAAACAGTAAATTTTTTAAATAATTAATTAAGTTTCAGCACATAAAATGGTATTATCTGAATCTGATACTGATTCAGATGATGTAATGTTTGACAAATTCAAAGGAAAAAGTAATGGACATTTAAGAAACGGAAAATCTCGAAGTAGTTCTATCAAATCAAATTCTCGAGTGAAAACCTGAAGTTGTGAAGTAAATATCAATAAACACAAAGTTGGCTAAAAGTCTTAACTTATTTTTAATTTATATTATAATTTTTAGGATTTTGAGGATGCAATCAACACAATAATTATGAAGTCAATACATAATTTGCGACTACTCGGCCAATCATAATTTACTACTTTACTAGTCAGTAACAGGGTTGTCATTTAAAGGAAGTACCTAAAGAAAAACAGCAAAATGTCAAAAGCGACCGTGAAGTCACAATGCATTCTACATTGTATAATAATTCATCAATTTGACTTTGTCTCCTTACAGACAGGTATAAAAGAAAATAGCTTGTATTTTAATATTGCGATTTATCATAAAAGAATACGGTATTCAATGAGTATTTGCGTTTAGAACTTAATTAAGATGAACTTTTACTACAAAAGTGAATATTGAAGTGGAGTGAATTTTAAAGAAATCTATATACTATTCAACTGCGACAATGACAAAATGAGTACACTTATTTAAAATTTAAAAAAATTAGTTATAATTTTTTGTAATGGATTTTTACTTTTGAAAGATATTGCATGATGTGCCTATTTTAGAATCACAGCCACTTTTAGATTATTCTCTTTGCTAATTTAAGATTTTTATTAAGAAAATGCATTCAAAATGCTTTTAAGTATTATAAAAATTGTAACTTTTACGTAAGTGCACAAATTATTTGCCAAAGTAGAAGCATTACATTTCACAAGACTGTGATCATAAACATATTAACTGTGGTGTTTCATAAGTTGTTTAACAACACTATAAAATATTAAGTAAAGCATTCCATTGTATTTTAAACAATTAATTTCCACTATATACGTGTGTACATATATATAGTGCAAAGTTCAATAATAAAATGTCTTTAAGAAAATGAAAAATTCTACAATTGTTTAAAAATTCCATATCTCATCACAATTTATTTGGTATTATGATTCAGAAGACTTCTTCGTCAATACAAAATACTAATTAAGTTAAAAGATAAAAATAATTTCCTAGTAAAGATATTCTTTTACTTTTCCTCTTGACTGTCAATCACAGTTAATACACCATTTTCTTGATATTTTTTGCATAATGGATCATCTTCTTTTACAACAAAAGATAATACAGCCTTTTGGTAATAGTCTGGTGCAATTTCTATATTTCTAATTACTGTAGAGAGCAAGTGTGCTTTTTCACAATATATACCTGGTATTTAAAAAATTATTTATATTAATTTATTTAATCAAAGTAACATATTTGTTGTATTCTATTTAAATAAAAGAAAATTTAATATACCTGGTGGTTCAAACATTAAATATGAAAAGTGCACGTGTAAATGATAGTACGATGGCTGATAATGGAGGTAAATTCTAAGTTGAGATGATGGTAAATTGTACTTTTTCATAATGATATCAGTTCCAGTATCTTGAATATTTTTTAGCAATGGCAGATGAGTTTCATTCAGTTCTCTCAAAGATTTAACTCTTTTTCTTGCAAGAACCAATATACTCAAAGTGGCTGGCTGGCCATCCCACTTTAAGTCTGGAAGCATTATAAAACCTTTTTCTTCATCTTTATCTTCATAAATAATTTTATCAAATTCTGCCTTATGACTAAAAATATTATCTATCCACTAAAAAAATAATATAAATTTAATAATGAAGAATTTTACAAAATGGATCTATGATAATCTATGTAAGTACCAAGTTATCTACGTAAGTACAAAGTTACATACCTGAAGGGAAAAATTATTTGCCTCTATGTGAGGTAAGGTAATATTTTGATAAATCTCATAAGTTTCGTTTACAAGATACAATTCTTTTCTAGAAAATTTATCCAAATGTTTTTGAGATGCTGGGTGAATTATTGTAGTATTTAAACCTGTTAAAAATACAATAAGAATTAATAATGGCAATCCGATAAAGTATTTGAATAATGAGAAAAAATTGAAGGTGTTTTTGAAACGTAATGACTGAGAACCTTGTAAATAAGTAAAAAAAATAGCAAGTAGAAAAAAATGGAGCGAAAAATCGGAGTAAACAGAAGAAAAGCTGTATAGACTGCCGGTACGGATTAATCTCTGGTATATATATAGGTATATAGCGGATTGCGGGGGTAGATGGAGGGGGCTAGGGCAGACAAGTGGTTTTGTTTTACACTTTACCGTTGTGTTCACGGGTCGGAAAGCACTCGTAATTGCCGTAGACATCGTTGCTGAAGACCTTCCTTATGATGGTGCCTTCATTAAAGAAGCCCCGCTTCAGAAATATCTCGTCCTCGGGGAAGATCTTTTTCTCCAGGATCACCACCGCCGGGCTCTCATAACCCTTGAACTTGCCCTCCACAAATATTTGCTTTCTCACGCTGTTAACGTTGAGGACGCGCATCATCTGGAAGCTCGATAAATTGAGGGCGGCATCGTGGACGCTCGCCTCAATCTTCGAACTGTCTTCTGCGTCAATTTTCGCCTTCTTCGCCGGGCAATCCTCGCTCGGCGGCGACCCATCAACACTTTGTTCCGCCATTTTTTCCCACACGCGGTATATACCGTATGGCGTAAAGAACGCCGGCCAGAGACTCGCGAAGTCTCTTACTATACTGCTACCTATAATACTTGCGGGGTTGCGCCTTGCGGCGAAGAGGAGCCGTTTCACGCTCTTCGAAAAAAGTACTGTGCCGCCGTCGTCGCTTTAAGTCTTCTCCAGCCACCGGAATTAAATTGTCGCCGCCGTCGCCGGTGTTTGCCGTACCTGTATATGTATAAGTAAGCCTGTCGGTATAATAAGCGCCGGTATATAAGAGCCGGTACTACCGAATCAGCCGTTGCCGCAAGAGCCCGGCAACTAGTAACCCATCACGCAGGCTTGCCTTCCACAAAACAAACTAGACCTGGAAACTAGACTTTTCAGTCCATGCAGAACAAGATTCCTTCTAATAACATTTTTTTAATAATGACATTTAATTTAAGTAATTTAAAAAAACACTTGAATATTCTATTTATCCAATCAAGTATATTTTGTTTTTTTAATTCATTGAAACAATAATATTTTTACTTTAGTGCTGCAAACCATAATAAGGTAATTACTTGCAACATTAACTTATTTCACGTTAAAAGTATTACAAAAACTCGGAAAACAAAATAAAAATAATTTAACAGTCATTTTGGAATAGACTACATATTTAGTACAATAATAAAAATTATGTCAATGAAAATTAATTTACATATTTTACATGAATAGCACACATAATGTATAAAATGAAAAAAAAATTAAATTAAAAAATAAACTTATTATAATATAATAATCTATTAGTACAAGAAATTCCATTACTTAATACAATCAATTAACTTTCAACTCAATTCAAAGATTTTAGATGCATTCTTTTCTTTTCAAATATTTTTAAATTTGGATTTACACTTTGGTATAAATAAAAAGACAATAAGAACCTTATAAATGACAATTTAATTACAAATTGTTGTTTCGCAGCATTCTTGCATTCTCATGCCTTAATGTTAATTCTTTCTTACAACTGTCTCTCACACTGTCTGTCATCATTACACATTTAGTTTTATGGTATTTGATAGCTTAAACATGAAACCTAAATATTACGACTGAAATTCCTTTAATGTCTTTTTTATGCGTTCGATTTTACAAATTGAAATATTTTGAGTTCATTGTGGAAAAAAATTAGCATTCACTTCACTAAACCCATCTTTTTTGCTTCAACTTCGTATATAAGTAACCTCCACATTTTTACTACAAATACCTCGGCTTCTTCATCCAAAACCTAGAACGAGATATAAACTGTATCACTAAATCGTAAAACTTCATGTTGTTCAGAATAATAAATTTTTATAGCACTCGGTGCCTAAAACGCCGATTTTACGCACGCTTGCGTACGTCAAATCGGCGTTTTTTGCACCTCGAGCTATAAAATACATTATAACACTAGTACGTAAAACGCCGTAACACGCTTGCGTACGATACAACGGCGTTTTACGCCCTCGCATTATAAAATTTTGTTTGATACTCGTGTCATAAGTGATTTTTAGACTGGTATGAATTATCACCTTCGCTTCGCTCGGGGGTTAAACATACACGAGTCCAAAAATTACTTATAACCTACTAGTATCGAAAATAACTACTATATATTTCAGAAATATTTACCATCTGTACATCATCGAGGATACCTTGAGGTGAACTTCCTGCCATAACTTTACTACAAATAAAATCAACTAGGGTAGGCTCAGGTTCACCTATATATTCAATTATTTTTTTGTTGATCCAAGGACGTATTCGTTTTTCCATTAATGACTGAAACAAATAAAGCATGTAAGATTGTATTTTCAAGCCATCAAATAATTAGCTTAATTAATAAGACAAATGCAATTACGTTGTCAATAACAGCCCAATCAAGCTGATACCCGAAAAGTGCATTTTTATCTGTTGGAATTTTATCAATAAGTGATTTGATGTGTTTTCTCTTTTCTTCTTGAGATTTAGTATTTTCTTCTTTTGCGTTTTTCGCAGATTCTTCTTTCTTCTTCTTTTCTTCACCATAATCTAAAATAATTTTAATCGTATAGTATAAGCTGAAATATAATTTTTAAATGTCTGAATTATCCTTTGTTCTAAGAATAATTAAACTCACCAATTGGTACAAGTTTTCGTTTCCTCGCACTATTCGTACTGTCATCATCATCATCGTTGTTGAATACATCCTTTACGTCAATGCGTCCTTTCTTTCTAGTTTGATTGGAGTTCTGAGAATTCGAGACTGTATTAGGGCTTGCAGGAGTCTTATTACCGATTGCATGCTCGCCTCTTGAACCCCCGACAGCCATCGCGAAAGGAACAAAATTACCTTAAAAAATAATGTGTCAGTTTTATCATTTTGACAATGAAAAAGTTTCAATGACCGTTTAAAGAAGGTTTCTACTCACTGCCGCTAACTTTATCTGGTTCACTGGCAAGTGAAGTCCTCGAGTCGTCATCGTGGGAAGGAGCGATAATGACTTGATTAGGAGGTGCTGGTGGTGTTGTGGATCTGATCATGGAAGGTGAATTATTTCGTTTGTCTTTGACGATTTCCCGTTCGACGTCGATCGTAATCTCCTCATGATTTTCCAGCGACTCTCTGTGATGATTCTGATGGTGTCGATGATGTCGACGATGGTGGTGATGGTGAGGCCTAGGCGGTGTTCGCGAGATCTCTTGTTGCGATCCGTTGTCATAATGTGCGGCTTCATCGCTGTCGCTCTCTATTGGTTCAGTCTCGATAGGTGGCATTTCGTGCGACTCCTTTTCTTTATGTCGGGAGGGTGGCTTCTCGTCATCCTCATCGATTATCGTTATGACCGGTTTTGGTTTGTACTGTTCCTCCCGCTCTGCTTTCAACTGTTTTTAAATAATAAAACGATTGGTTAAGTATTGGTCGTAACGAATTAAACAGAAGGACAGTCTGAGCAAACAGTTAAGAGGTAACGATATAAAAAGCAAAAGAAAGTTTACCCGCTCGAACTCTGCCGCCGGATCAGCGTAACTCGAATCGGCGTAGAGTTTATCCCTTAGTCGCTGCAACTCCTGCTTCTCAGCGTACCTGTCTCTGGAATCAGCTTCGGCCTCAACGGCTCGCTCTTCGAGTCTTCGCGACAGCTCCTTGCCCTTGTAATACTTGGCATCGTCCCGGTCGTCGTCGTAGTCCTCGAGAAATTCTTTCAGCCGTTTAGCTTCGCGCTCCCTGGCTTCGCGCTTCGCTCGCTTTTTCTCATTCTCCTTGTCGTACTCCTTGGTTTTGCGACGCTCGCGAGCCTCCCAGGTGCGCAGTCTTTCTTGATAGGCAGCGTCCTTTTCGCGAGCCCGCCTCTCGTTCTTCTTGCGCTCCTTCGCCTCTTCCTCCTCCTCGCGCTCTCGCATTATTTCACGTTCGGTCTTACGCGCCTCCTCGCGTTCCCTCTCGCGCTCTCGTTCACGAAGCTCTCGTTCACGCTCCCTGTCGCGCTCCCTTTCGCGCTCTCTTTCGCGTTCTCGCTCACGCTCTCGCTCCTTTTCGCGCTCTCGTTCCCGCTCACGCTCACGATCGCGTTCCCGGTCCCGATCGCGATCGCGGTCACGATCCCGGTCTCTTTCGCGATCTCGTTCCCGAGGTTCCCGGTCTCGCTCCCGGTCCCTATCACGATCGCGCTCTCGGTCGCGCTCCCTGTGCCGAGACTCGCCCCTGTCGGCTCGACCACGATCTCTCTCTCGATCTCGCTCCTTGGACCTATTAACATGAAAAAACATTAATGTTATATTAGTCACTTGCATTTGCAGTCTATTCACTCGTTAACTAATCTTTCCGCTCTTTTCTCTATCTGACTCGTGTCAATTTAAATATACAGTCATTCATTGAATTTTTAAAGAGCAAAGCGCTTAAGAGCTTAAACTAAATGTCTATTATTGAAAGACATCGAATGTGTGTAGTGATTTTCCAAAATTTATTGTAAATAAGCTTAAAAACTTCGTGAATTGGCAAGGCTACTGTAATGGAATTTAAGCAATCATAAAAATTACCAGATTTTCATTTCATCGATTTCGTCTGATAAAATGATTAACTAAAAATTCTTTTCCGATGTTTGAATGTGGTTATGTAAAAAAATCCATGGCAAAACCTTCGCATGCTCACAAATGATACACAAATAGGATATTTAGTCACATGGATTGGATGTGACTATAGTAAAGTAAATGAGTTACTTTAAAAACTCACGCAAGTGCATTTAGATGTACGTTACAACGAAATATTTCTTTCTGAAATCATGAGATACAACTGGCTATGTAATAAGTATTTAAAATAGAATTTAGATGTTCATTTATCTCGGAGAGAATTCTTTTTGGCTATCTGAAGTCATTGCGCAAACGAGAAGTAGCAATGAGAAAAAAAGAGAAAATCAGGTGAAAAAAAAATTCTCTCCCGCAGATTTTGAGTAACGGTGGGTCAACCTTGATCGACTTCGGCGTTTGTCCCTGCGACTGCTGCCGGTGCTTTCGCTCCTGGTCTTGTGCGGACTGCCGGGATCGCCGTCCTCGTCGTGTTTGCTGGCAGCATCCTCGTCCTTGCGCTCCTTGCGCTCTTTTTCCCGTTTCTCGCGCTCCTCCTTTTCCACTGCCTCCCTTTTTTTCTTCGACTGGGCCTTCTCTTCTTCTTGTTTCTAAAAAAGACAAAGCAAGGATGACGTGTTTAATGACTTTCCATTGTGATCTCTTGCAAAATTGAAAATAATATAGTAATATTATTGATTGAGCTTTTTTTTTAAACTAACATATGTCTCGATTGCAACGTTAGAGAAAGAAATAAAAAAAAAAAAATAAAAAATAAAATACGGACTAAACGATAATAAATTAAATAGACAAATTTTGTTTATCAATTTCTCTTAGTTTTCGAAGCAGTAATCCAGTCGGGTATTCTTAATGTGTTTTGTACTGATTGATTAAGTTCAATCACTGATTCGAAAATGAATTTTCAAAATAATTTTGAGCATTAAAAAATGTTTGATTCATATATATTTATACAAAATGTTATCTTCACTTTCGCAGTCTTCATAGTCTTACTCACAACTTTGAAGGACCTGTCGATTTAGGTTGGCCGCTGTTCAGGTTACTCTGGGAGCCCTTATAGAACGAGAGGAAGAAAGAGAAACAAGATTCCTCAGGAGGTCTTTTATACAGACTAATAGAGAGCTTAAGACTAACTTATTATCTAATGACATTATAAATGAAGAGCAATCTTCGGAATTAGAAAAGTAAAGAAAGATGCATTCGCTACTACAACCTAATGTAATTTATCAGCCGACCGAGCCGAAGACCGTACGCGTGTACTTACAACACGCTTACGAGCCTCTCGGACTCGCCGTTTTTTTCGCATTCTCA
Source organism: Sycophila texana (assembly GCA_035582955.1). Classification (NCBI taxonomy): domain Eukaryota; kingdom Metazoa; phylum Arthropoda; class Insecta; order Hymenoptera; family Eurytomidae; genus Sycophila; species Sycophila texana. The sequence continues at coordinate 4,430,812 of JAWWEN010000009.1, forward strand.
CAAGTTACTTATTAATTAATGCTTATTCAACGTTAATTCTTTTTTTCCAACGTTCTAAGCCTATTTAAAATGTTCTTATTTTCAAAGATATCGAATAGTATATATGAAGTGTTTCGTGGTTATACCGATTTGGAGGCGAAGTCGTCGCGCAGTCAGAATCGGTCGGTCTCCATCGCACTCACTTTAGCGAGGGAAGACACGATTAATACGCGTGTCTTCTCGCTTTTGTGAATCTCCTTCATTGAGTGCAAATCTCTGTCTTTCTCGTGTTCCTTGCGTCGAAAACGGTACTTGTGTATCAGCCAAACGCCAGCAACAGCTGTTGAATATCAAAGGCACAATTTTCTTGGCGACGTACTTCAAACTTCACAAAACCTCAACCAACTCTAATACTTTTTTTACATGACTTTCCTCAAAGTTAATGAATGAACTATGTGGCAACTGAAAATCGTCGAGCAATTTCTACCTTTAACTGTTAAACTTTTCAACATGCAGACATTCACATCAAAATCATAAAATAGCAATAGCTTTTCTTTTTATTTTTACTACGTGCCTTGAAAATGGCAAAAAAAAAAAAACATTGTAAATTTAACCGATAAAAAAATGAAGTACCAACAATTTTCTAATCAATTGTCATTAATTACTATTTCGATCATAAATTTAGTATTTCATTTTTTATTAAACTAGAAATAAAATTTACAATATTTTTATATTTTTTATAATAATCTTTTCAGATGTTTTCAAAAAATCGTCTTAACGTCACGATTCACAGTTACGTAATGAGAGGAATTGTAAAAAAGGTAAAATTTTGAAGTGTGCAATGACAGTGTGCATCTCATGGAGAAAGAGAGAAGTAATATATGTAGCTATGTATGGGGATCCTTTACACGAGGAGCATTAAATATTTTAATGGCTTTGCGTATCCGTTTTTTTTTTTTCATTGTTGTTGATCATTTTTTGGTGAATTTTACTCACGGTATGCGAAGTCGGCTGCTGGCAGTGCCGAGGGGCGCTGGAGAAGCACCTATGGTACTACGTACATGTCTGATCGTGTGAGAGGCCGAGCAACACTGGCTGTTTACACAAAATAAAGAACAACTGAACGCTCTCCGTCTCGACGAGGAAGAAAAATTGTATGTGGCGAGGTTTCTCGCTGGATAAGCTTTCCTTTCTCTTATATTATATGCATACTTTTTATCTTACACATTTATAATTAACGCATCTTTCGATTTAACAGAGTAACCCTCGAGAGAGCGATTTCTTTTTGTGCCTCTAAAGCGACTCTAAAATAAAAACGAATGAAGCAGAGAAACTTGAGTTTCGCGCTCATCCTCTCGGCTGGCTTCTGTTGATATTTCGTTGATTTTTTCACAACTATTCAACCTTTTAAATTTCTTCCCCCCAAAATCATCGAACACCGAATTCAATATTTCGATGCAAGAATTCATGTGTTGCAAAAATCAAAAAATTATCATTACCTTCATAACTTCCCGAAACTTTCCGATTTCTCGTGTGATTAGATCGCGCTTACTTTCTTCGATTTCAGCGTCATCCAGGTTCAGGATTTTAGATACTGTTGTTTTTATTGGTTCTTCTAAAAACCGTATTTAACTTATTAGATGATGTTTGCTACATTACAAATACAAATCTTTTGCTATATTTACCAGAATTGTTTTGAACTATTTCTAAATCAGTTAGATGCTCCGAGATTATTTGTTGAATCCTTTGAAGAGCTTCAGCATCAATAGATTTCATTCCTTCATCCATGTAGTCATCATTGTCTTCTGATTCAGCACTTTCAGCTGGTGTTTCATCTTGCAAAGGAGATGAACCTCCTTTATTTCTTTTCCGCCTTTCAGCTAAAAAGTTCATTTTATTTCTAACATAGATATTTTACGAAATATAATAGAATTTTCAAATTTCTTTAATACAAACCCTTGAATTTATCCAATTCAACTTTAGTTTTAGCATCAACTTTGACAACTAATTTTTTATTTCCAATTTCCATATCATGCAATAAGCGAATGGCTCTTAAACCAGCATCAGGGCCAGCATATTCACAGAAACCAAATGCTTGAACCCTTTTCCAAGAAACAACATGTCCACAAGCACCAAGTATGTGTCTAATCATAATATCAGGAGCTCTGTCCATTATATTGCCTACAAATACTGTAACAGGTGGACCAGTCTCTCTTTCTCTTTTTGGTCGTGAGGTGGAGGATGTTGCTGTGGCTGTTGTTGTTGGTATTGTTTCAGGTCTTGGTGGCTGAGTTCGTTGGTATCGAACAGATGGTGCTGAAGTTTGCATGGCAGAAACTGGTGTAGGTACCATCTAGAAGAGTAAAAGCATTTTATTTTATTGTTAATACTTTTGTATTATATTACCTTAGAAAAATATAATTTATTATAACTTACATGGGGCATTGGCATCACACCTCCCATCATTGGTGGTGGTGCACTCACCATATATGGCATTGGTGGCATACCAGGAATGCCCATTGGAGTTTGGCCTGGATACGACATTTTATTTAATTAAATGCCTCTCTTGATTAATTACAACAGTTTACCTGAAAACAAGAAACTTATAAAACATAAGAAAATACTAAATGCAATATGAGAAAGCTTCAAGCATATTGATAAGTAGAACAGATGTTTACTTCTCAAAGATCTAATTATTATGTAGTTTTGAAAGGTACGCAAACAAAATAAGACATTAAACTTCATTAAATCACAACTGTAGATACAGAAATATGAAAGCATCTTATGTATTGCTCCATTTTAAGGCCAACTAATCTAAAACAATTTAAGAAGGATATTGTTCTGTAAATATTTTGACGGCACTATTTTTCTAAGAAAGCCAAATGTCTTCCGAGTTGTAAATGTCTTAAAATTATCAGTCAAAGTTTATAATCTGTGGCAACTACATAAGCAGGTACACGCGGAAGAGAAGCAAGCAACCTAACCGCAAAAGTGACGGGGCGTTCCGGCAATAAACGACTAGCCGCCGCCTACGATGCTTCGATACTTCAGCATGACCGGTTAGCAACTTTCACACTCACAAATGGATCTAGTCGTAGTCGCACTTCGCTACTTCGCAGGAACTTTAGGGACGTCCGCCAAGACGTGATCATGGCAGGGGGCTCGATCACGGAAACGTCACATGCCTCAGAGGAGAGAATCTAACGGAATGCGCCTCGCGCTGAACTCAACTTCCTTGTGGACGTCGATGAGAACTAGCCGACAGCAACGGAGGCCACAACTCTGCAAGTCCGCTGAGCGTAACCCAACGAACGCACACATGCACCGCGGACGTGCCGATGGCTCAGCGCTGATTCGACGCCATTATGCTTTTTCGACACGCTCCCCTCTTTCTCTTTCGATCTTGCGTTCCCGAGACTCGCAGGCGTACTCGCCGCGAGGAAGTATGCGCAAACTCGAAACTCACATCAGCGACTGTGTGTACACGATTAAAGCGTTAATGCTTAATAGTGGAGTCGACGAGTTAATAGATAATACGTGACCAGCTTAGCTTGGGAGTTTTGCATATACACATATGCACTGTGTAGTCTGCACCCAGCAGTAATTACATTTACATGATGCAAATGCAATAATACGCGTCGCGCACTTATCCACCGACGACCGATAAACGATATAATCTGCAGATGGCTTTCGAGGACGGAATTTCGGAGCAATTTGGGGCGCCGTCTCCAGGCAAAAATCCGACACCTTCTGACAAAATTGTCTCAACCCCGATCAGCTCCCCAAGCAACCCAAATAAGCTTCACTTTACTAGTTTTATGTTATATCGGAGTCCTAACATTGTAACTACAGTATGCCTGACTGCTGCGCGAATTCTTACGAGATACGGCGCCAGGCGCACCCGATGATACATGTTCAGCACCACTACCGGTACACTAACTTTTTTAAAGCTATATAAATTCTAAGTTTTCTTTTAAAAGGGCAGAAGATAGTATGAGCTCAGAATTTCTCTATACGCAACTGCAGAAAAATATTGAATTTAAATGCTGCAAGAAAATTTACTACCTATGTTTATTTAGTTTCGCTGTTACGAGGTTATCAAAAACCGAATACAATAAGTTTGAAAATACACGACAGTAGTACTTGCGCATGCGCATTCAGAACCGTTAACGTACTAAATATATTTCACTACTACATGCAATTCCAATATTACAGCATTGTATTTATTGGGAGAAAAAGTAATAGAACAATGCCTTTTGAAATTTTGATATACGATTTTTTTTTGTTAAATTTAATAGCCATTATAATAGCCTGAAAAATTTAAAGAAAATTGGAAAAAAAACTTGTCCAAAATCTAATTCTATTTATTATATAAAAGTATTGCTATAAAAAGATGTTGTATGAAGTTTAAAATATTTATGCACTTCCCTGTGGAAAGGAACTTATAAAACCTGATAAATTTATAACAAAAATGTTGCAAAAACCTCACAGAAGCAGTCGGATTTTGACGTACTTTATAAGGTTTTATAAGTTCTTTTCAATGGGGTTGATAAGCAAACAATACTGAAATATTGAGTTTCAAAGAATGAAAATAAAAGAATTTTTATTTTATTTGTCAAATTGTTTCTTCTTTCAGAACAAAGCCTAGATGACGAGATGGAAAGTAGTAAAGAAATAATCATTTGTAAACAGATGTAATGTGTATGATAAAGAATATATAGAAATGATTAAAAAAGAAATTGATTGACGCGCGCATCGATGGAAATGGGATGTGATGAAAAAGCAGGCCCGCGAGTGGCTCGCGCAGTGATGGTCGCTATACTTGTAATACGCGCGCTTGAAAACGCGCATTCGGCTGATCGGCTCTCCACAAACGTACATTTCAGAAAATGGCAGAATGCGTATCCGCTGTAACTCGAAGAGGCTCGTGATTTTTTCCAGAATTTTTCCTGAAAGTCTTGAATCTTGGAGAAAACAAACTGTGCCAGCTGGATGTGCAACATTTCTCCGTTATGATACTGCATTATCGTACCGGTGAGTATTTTTCAAAGTGTAAACGGAAGGCAGTTAAGTGAGATATAGCTCCGCTCTTGTTCTAAATTTCTCTGCTTGGAAAATCTGGGCTATAACTGTCAAGTGTTCAATTTAGCGTGTCCCCGGTATTACATTTTCAATCATTTAGTTCGGTATAGGTAAATAAACATCTTTAAGCACTTACATATTGTACATAGTAATCTGGTAATTGTTGCACTTGTTTATATACACTCATTGTATTGTTGAAATTGTTCATGATACTTTGGGTTCTACTTTTTCTCGATTCCGTACGGTTTCGCTTTTTACAAGAAATCTAAACTTAACAATTGGTGAAAATACGTAAATGTTGTCTATTTTGTAGTTAACAAATGTGTAAATTGAAAATCTTATTTCTTATTAAATGACCTTTCAGGCATTATTATTAAAACAATATATTCGATTTTCTACTTTGTTTTGTTAATTATCAATTGTCTTTTAATTATCTTTTGTGTCAATTTTTATATATAACCTATTTTTTATAACACAAAATCAACTTTATAAATATTTTTTTATTCTTTATTTTTATATAAATATACCAATAAATCTTATCTTTTAAAAGTAACAATTTATATAATTGTTTTATTTTGTAAGAAATTTTTTTTTACTTACTTTTTTTTTGTACTTTATAGTTGTTCATTTTCATTAGTAATATAATACTTTTGTTTAATATCTTATTGCTAAATATATTATATATTTTTAGGACGATTATTGTAATATAACTGAAAAAAATGGCACCTCGACGAGCTGAGGAAGTCCCTTTGAAACGAGTAGCAGCATTAGGATGCCGCTTACCTTCTCGTCTTCCGCCAGGGGAAATTTTAACAGACATCACTCAAAAATCTTGGCGATTAGGAGATTCTATAGGTTGTGGTGGTTTTGGAGATGTTTATCTTGGTAAATACTTTTTACTTTACTTTTGCTTAAAAAAAAAAAAAAGATATTTTATAATTATTATTTCTATTATATTTTTATGTTTAAAGCTTCTAATGATATTCATAAAGCAGTTGGTCCTAATGCAAAGTATGTCATAAAAATTGAACCACATAACAATGGACCATTATTTGTTGAAATGAACTTTTATATTAGAGCAGCAAGAAAACATATGAGTAAGTTATATACATAATAAATAAAATACTGATATCAAAGTTATTAAATAATATTTTTCGAAACATTTTAGTTGAAGATTGGTGTAAGGAACAAAATTTACGTCAAGTAGGCATACCTTCTTATGAAGGTTCAGGTTCCCATTTTTATGAGGGTGAAAGATATAGATTTTTAGTAATGCCTCGGTATGGAACAGATGTAGGTAAACTTTTTTTAGCAAATGGTCGAAAATTATCCAATAAACTCATTAACAGTCTTTCAGTTCAGATGGTAATTATTTTCCAAAATATTAATTTATTGATGTAAAATGTAAAAAATGTATGATTGAAAAATATAAAATTTTTACAGCTATATGCACTGGAATACATTCATAGTCAAGGTTATGCTCATTCTGATGTTAAAGGATCAAATATATTATTAAAGAGGAATAGTCAAGAATATCGTACAGAACATCGTACAGAACTTGAGAAAACCCAAGCTTTTCTTGTTGATTTTGGATTAGCATATAGATATAGAACTAGTAATGGTGTGCACAAGCCATTTGTTCATGATGAACGACGAGCACATGAAGGCACTCTTGAATATACCTCTCGTGATGCCCATCATGGAAGTAAGTTTATGGATATTTTGTAACTATTATATTTTTATATTATTAAGCAGTTTGTATTTTTATGATTATTTTTACAGCTCATTCAAGAAGAGGAGATTTAGAAACATTAGGTTATAACATACTTCAGTGGCTCTGTGGAAGATTACCTTGGGAAAAAGAAGATGGAGGTTTATTACCATCTGCAGATCCTGATGAGATCCATGACAAAAAAGAAAATTACTTACAAGATGTTGATTCTTTTATGAAAGAATGTTTTAAAGATAAAAAACCACCAGGTACATAAATATATAAAATAATACTAACATTTTTAGGGATTAGTTAACCATTAACTAAATTTAATTACTAACTCTTTGTTTTTCACAGAGAATATTACAAATTATATGAAATACATTGCAAATCTGAAATTTGAATCTCGACCTGATTATGCATATCTCAGAAGTCTATTCCGACAAGATATGAGTTTTGAAACTCTTTTTGGAAAAAGAATGTCTTTTGCTAATGAAAATTCTGCCCCGATAGAAACTCATAAAAGACCTAACTTAAGAGAGCGTAAACCCTGCAGACCAGTAAATGGAGAAGTATGTACTTGTTACATGCAAATATTTTCACTAAGTTATATATAAGAATGATGAAAAAAATTAAGATTTATGTTTAATAGTTGAATCAATGTGTAGAAACTTGTAAGGATCTTTATGTTGTCCCACTTTTTATACTTGTATAAAGTTTACTTATTATTTACTTAGGTGCGAATTACACGAAATACTCAGCCAGTAGTCGAGCAGCAGAAAAAGGAAAGTGACTTCAGCTGGGAAGCAGTATTAGCGTGTCACCCCGACAAGCTAGCAAAAATTAGCGCTCAGCCGCCATCTTCGCCATTAACTCCTCCCCCGTCACCGCCACCTCCGTCGATCCCCACCTACGCGATGCTCGCGGTACAGCAGAAGATGAAGGAGAGACAAACTGGTTTGGTGAGGCAGCGAACGAATTCAAAGTCTTCCGAGTAAGTCATTCTTTGATTTTGACTTTTTACTTCATCTTGAAGTTAAATGATAGAAGAAAGTAAGAAGCATAAAACGTTCTATCCCTTGATTTCAGTCATGAACTTAAAGCAAAATGGATGACACCAGCAATGGAAGAAGTAGCCCTTTTAAGAAAGAAGAGTTTAGAGCAGTTGGACGCGAATGCCAACGAAACCAAAAGACTTACGCGCTCACGTGTGGCGCAGCTTAAAAGTAAGTTCGACTGTTTGTGTGAGATTATAAAATTTTTATTTATCTAATCTAATCTTTGCGTTCGCATAATTTTGTCTGCAGGAAAAGGAAAATCGACTAAATCGTCATTGCAGACTGATTCAAGAAACAGTGTAAAAAAGCGAAAACTCTCCTATTAAATTGACAACAATTGCTGTTCAGTAAGCAATTAGATTTGGAAAAACCGATCGGTGGTAATCAGAAATACGCAAATTTTTCGTATAAAGTAATGTGTAAGTATTATTAATGAATAGGTTACGTTATTGACGTTCCTGCGAGAAGACAAAATAAGACTCGCGTGATTCTCGCCACTTTTTCGTAAGACTGCCTTACCAATGCTAATTTTAATAGCATTGGTGATCAAAAATCCCTAATTAGCTCCTTTTCCTTTTTTATTATTCCTTTTTAAGTTACGTGATTTTACTTTTATTTTAGTAAAATTTTTTTTTTTATTTCTTTGTACTTGTATAAATTAAATGTCATGTACAAAGAAGAGGTTTCATTTAATTTTTTCTTTTTTAAAGAAATTTTAATTATTTACTTATCATGTACACAGAGAAATCAGGATGAGGAAGGTCGAAGATGGCCAATAATACTTAGCATTTTATTCATAGAATCTGTTATTCACAAAAACTCTTAAAAATTCTCAAAGGTTTTGTGCAGTTTTTAAGTATTTCATTAAGCCTTTGACAAATTTTTATTAATTACTTGTAAATAAGGAATCAATTCTTTATCTTTATCTCTTATTTGTGATAATTATATAATAATTGTTAAGTTGAGCGTACCTGTGCCACTTAAAGCTCTGAAATCGGAGTAGTCGCTTCGTATATCCGCGTAAAATGAAATTCTGTTTTTTGGCAAAGACGCTTAAAAACGTACGACATACAATGAAGAATAAACAGATTTAGAAAATATGATTAAGATGATATATAGATTTTTTTTTTAAGTAGAAACTATTTGATAACTGTAGGATTATTTTGTACATTTCAACCTTTATCGCTTACCATGTATTGACTACAGAAATATAGACTTGCAATATGCATTTATGCAAAATTGGTCTCTTACTTCATTGAAAACTCGTCTATCCTTCCCTATTGCCTATCAGAAGTAAACGGTAGGCCTACTTTGACTAATCTTCCTAATATTTATTCATTTTTCACTTTTATAATTTTAATCTTAAATGCAATTTATAGGGCTCTATCCATTTGCCTTATTCTGTTATCTCTCGTAAGAATATGCTTCGTTTTCGTGAAAGAAGCTAAGCTTTGAAATTAGCGGCGGTGCAGACAAATTACTTTTCAACAGCGATTCTCGAAAATCGGCCGAACGTCTATTGTGCCGAAAAATTGAGCTATGGCAACAGCCAAATGAATTGAAGTGCCCGCTAGCGGTCGAAGCAACGTGCCTGCAGGGGCGATGTCCCGGTCGCGCTCACGCAAGAGAGACGGATAGAGTCCATTCATCCGCTCGCGCAGACTATACGTGCGCCGATCAGCGCATAAGACCCGTGCATATATACTAACAATAGAAGCCGCGCCGCGCGCATGGCTGCATTTATAATGCGCGCGATCTGAAAAAAAGGTCGGCGCGCCCTTTTTTTCGTGTGCTCCTTTTTCTCTTTTAAGTCGCTGTCTCGCTCTTTCCTCGGCGCGCGACTCTTATAATATAATGTGTCGCGTGAACTTGGGCGCTTCACCGGACGTGGATAATACGCGAGCCAGGGCCACAACAGGCGCAGTGTGGTACGACGAAAGAGAGAGAGAAACAAGTGGGGAGGGAGGGCGTCCTGCGAAATTTATGGCTTGTTTATTTAATGAAAATTATGTGGACGCGAGAAGAGAACTGACATATTTAAACGATAACGGATGGAGTCTAAGTAAGCAAAGTTTTTTATTTTAACGTTGAAATTATTTTACACGCACTACAATCTATTAAAATTTGTTTCAAATTTGACGATAATATACGATAATATTGTTCAAAATAACATAAATTCAAAAGATGTCGAGAGGCTAAATTTTCCGCGTAGGCGATCTAACAAATTTATTAAGCTCGATTTTAGTAAAGCAATATATAAATCGGCCCCGCAACTTGCAAGTCGCTTCAGCTCCGCTTCATCAATAATCAACTGTTCGGAAATTTTTTAGCGAACTTGATCTGCAAATATACGACGGTACAACCTTGAATGAAGAAAACGTCAAAATCGATCCCTCTCGGACAAATCCGATCGAATTACAAGGGCACAAATCATTGCGCTGTAAGTACGACCCCTATATATGCCGACCCCTCGTTTTTATTTTTCTCTTATTTTCGCGTTCTTGGTGCGCACGAGTGAACTGCCTGCAGTAAGGAAAATTTGATAGCGGATTGACTAACGCACAATGCTTTTTCGAATAATACTCTTTCAAGTTTTCGGGATGCAAGTCGCGTGCTTTTCAATTGAAAGGAACACAATAAAATAAATTTTCAACGCGACAGTGACTAATTTATCAGAATATTTTCTCATTATAGAAGATTTATAAAAATTAAAAAAAAAATTTATTTGCTGCATTTATCACTTAACAAATTATTACTTAACGTAAAAAAAATAAGAGTTGAATGAAGAGAAGAAAAAATTATTTATGTACATTCAATATCACACGTAAGTTTTAAAAATGAAAGCATTTGTTAAAATTTCACTCAAAAATACAAGTTGCGTAAATATTGTAACGAAGATCATGTTACGCTACAACAGCAGTTTAAATTACCGGATTTTAGGTTCATTTTTCAATACTGGTCATCCTATCCGTTATTTGATGTTAGTATCTCCATTATCTCACGTAAGTATAATTTTATCACTTTTACCCTTATTTTCACATGCAGTCAAGCGCTTAATAATGTGTAAATTATACATTAACTTCCGCCGGATACTAAAAAATTTTTAATTGAAATTTAAGAATGCATTTTGTAAAGGTTATCATCTAATTAACTGGAAAGACTTTATTGTTCCTTTTAATATTATTACGTAGAATAATATTTAAATTGTTCGATTATACAAAATTAAAAAGTAACTTCCCTTTCGAATATATTTAATGAAAAATGAAGTTTTCTAGATTTAATCGACTACATTCGATTGAAAAGAAAAAGTTCAGTTTATAATGAAGTGAATGTAAAATGACAAAGTGACATTGTACATCGGATCCTTTACCCACCGATCCTCTCGTGCGCGGCTTCGCGTGCGTGTATGTACGGGGCGGAGGGCGTCCGATTCACGCAGAGACTGTATATAGTGGCACAGACGCCGACGCCGCCAAGGCGCGAGCCCAGTGGGGGTAAGGGTCCAACGCCGCCGCCACCGCCGCAGCTAGGATAGCGGGCGCGAGCTCCGCTCTCTCTCCCGGCGCAGCGGCGGTTCCAGTGCGACTCGCAGCCTCGCGAAGTGTATATGCGATACTGATGCGTTAGCGCGCGTACACGGTGTGGCCGCGGAAATACGCGATGTGAGGGTGGCTGTGGCGACGCGCGCACTGTGCAAAATCAAAAAGCTGATCCACGTCTCCGTTGGTGTCAAGGGCTGCAGCGGCCACGGCGCAAGTATAGGCGGCATGAGTGAGCATGAGAGATGAGGAGCGAGGTTGGCGAGGTGTCGGGCCGCCGCCTCGCGCTCACCATCTCACAAGCGACCAGGACAAGATGGGCAGCGAGGCCGTCGACTCGGACGGCTCCATCAGCTGGGAGGACTTTATCGGTAAGTTCGCCTATCTTCATTTTCTTGCTCTCCTTATTTACTTGATCACACTTGGAATTCACACAATCACACGAGTGACCAGTGAGTTCAAGGGGGTGCGCGATGGAATTAGCCGCGCGTTATGCTTTTTTTCTCTTTCTTCTTCTTGACTACTGCACGCTCGAAAGCTAAATTTATCTACAATTTGACAACTCAACGGAATGCGAGTCTTTGACGCGCGTTAGATGTTAAGCTCTCGTATGAGTCAACTGTCAAACAAGCAAAAGATAAAGTTAAATTTTGTCGTGGATTCCGGGAAATTTATTGAGCTTCAATTTCCGCCGGTGATTCTCTTAGAGATCGAAGCTTTCCCGCCGTGAACAACGCCTGCGTTCAGGTTCTTTCGAATTCCACGTCCGATGTATCAAAACAATGGGTATTCAGTCGGATGCTTCAATGAAAGCCGCGTATACCTATTTAAACACGCGTGATCCGCGTACTCGATAACATTTATATACGATGCCTCTGCGCCTACGAGGGGCGCAGACCGAGGGGAGAAAGAAGAGAGAAAGAACTTGAGGTCAGGAGTTCAGGGCACATTGTTTGCCCGCAATAGAGTGGATGCATCGCTGACCCCGCCGGGACTTCGGGAGTCGGCGCAATAACACCCTTCTGCAGTTGGGCAGATGCGCGACAGTAGCACTGGTTCACTGACCCGCCAGGAAATCAAACGTTTCTGCAGCATTAGTCTTTCACTTTTCCGAGATCGATCCCCCTTTATGTGCCACCCTTATTGCAAGAATCTTATATTGCAGATAAATGATCATTTTTACCGTCTGGTTTTACGATAGATTTTTGTACAAAGCAGTTGCAGCAATGGAATTTTTCTTAAAAGTTTCTATTAAATTATTAAATACGATTAAAATAACGACGGATGATATGTGCTTCAAGCTTGTATTGTTCATTTTTTATTTTTGGTTATTGTAAAAATCATTAGAAATACTTAATCGAAACGAGTACAGAAGGAAATTCATAAACAGCGTTATTGATTTGAATTCACGTGATATAAGCGCGGACTCCAGTATTTTAGCAAACAGAGCAACGGAAATTCATTTTTTAGATTTAACTATATGAGTATGAGTTAAATCTAAAGGAGAGGGTGAGTTGATCGTTTAGTTTGCCCTTTAATTGCTTTGGACTGATGTTCACCACCGTGAGTCACGCGATGAATGAAAAGAGCCTTGAACGAGTTAATGAATAGTTCTATACTACAGGGATAAATTGCAAAAATAATATCTTTGAAAACTTTCGTTATCGTTACAGTATTCAAGACATGTTTTTTTATCGATTAGTTTAATAATTATTAATTAAATTTATTTTATCCAGTGGCATTAATATTATATTTTAAAGATTTTAAAGACATAAATTTTATGTTTTTATTAATTAACTAAATTAAGAGGATTACGAAAAAGTTATAAATATCCTTTTCTTTAGTAAGCTAATCCCCATCATACTACAAAGAAATAATCGGACTGCTCCTATAAAAGAGCGTTGAAGTGGTTGTTGAATATAATATGCCAATTTTAATATATTAAAAAACAATTCTTTCGTTAAATAACGGTTTTTCTATTTAAACAGCCGTTCAATTACTCTCAAATCTAATATTAAGTAGGCAATGTTCGATTGGCAGATTGTTATATTAATTTACGATTAAATTTTATTTTACGCTTTATTTTGATAAACATTTTTCAAATGAAAAACGATTGATAGATAACAGCAAGTGATAGGCCATTTTCTATTGCGGCTGGCATATTAGAATGATTCATGAATATTTTATTATGAACACGACGTGCAAGTTCTTTCAAAAAGTATAACCGTTATTTTTTTCATTATTCTTGTCGTAACCCAGATTATTATTTTATTGAAAAATATTGCAGTTATGCAGTTTACGAAATGTTACACTATAATGTTTATTAACCTTATAAAATATTAAAAAATCTTTGTATAGGTACTGATTGTTTAATTTTAATTTATTCTGGCATCTTTAATCCATTATTTTATTATTTAAATCAGTATCAGAATAAATAACGTTTATAGCTGTGAAAATCAATACTACGTATGTATAATAACAATTAAATCTGTTCTGACTAAAATATCATTCATCTAAGCATATTAACTTGCGTGCATACTACTTTTCTTGCTAGTACATTCACGACCCAAATTCCAAACCTGTTTGAAACAGAGACTCTCTCAAAATGAATTTCCTAATCGAAGCACATAAAACAAACTTAGACGATCTACAGCATAGAAAAAAATATACAACAGACCTCCCCTATCGCAAACTTAAAAATAACACCCTCTTTCTTCAACTTAAAATATCCATCGAATAGTCCGATATTTCGAGTTTAAATGTATCATAAAAATGCAAGTCTTCATGAATTTATTTATTTGACAATTTGAAAAACAGTATCGCTGAGAGTTCTGGTACCTTTAAATATACTTATAATTGATTCTTCTAACTGTAACGATATAACTTATTTTTTATCAAATTACAAATGCAGAGATAGAAAGTTTGCCTGCATACGTACAATTCAATTAATAATGCAGTTAATAGGTTGATTATATTATGAATATCTGAAAATCAATCGCCACGATGCGCTAATCGTAATTTTCATTCTTATTGTTCTTGCGCCTTCAATTGGCGAACCTGTTCCCAAAAGTTTATCTACCGTGAAGAATCCAAAAAAAAAAAAAAAAAATATTTTTGTAAATCATCCTCGTCCTTTAAAAGCGTTATTACATTTGAACACTGCAAAGTTCAGTCTTTATAGTTAAGCTCTCTCATCTGCTTTCCGCTCGAGGTTCTAAGCCGGCGCCCAACGTGCGGCTCGCTGCATTTGGTACGCCATTGAACTCGCGCGCACCAACACGGCGCCTTATCGGCGCGGCGCTTTTTTCAAGCTCCTCTCTCTTTCTCCAGAGTCCAGCATCGGCGGGCCGCATGGCTCCTTCTATACATGCCGCAAGCGGCGCGTATAGAAGGACTCTCTCTACTCACAGCTCCTCTAAATACTCGAAACGAAAAGCTTTTGTTTACGTTGGAGCGCCGGCGGTCCTTCTCCTGCGTTTCGTGTTGTTCTTTCGTTCGCGCCTGCATTCCGATTGGTCGCGCCCACGCGGCGGCGGCGGCGTCCGGCGTCGCGGTTCACTGACCTTCGCGAAACGTGCGCGCACGTCCGTACCTACTTATATGCGCGTGTAACGCAAGACTGCAGCTTTTTCCGGAAAAGAAAAGTGCCGCGAAGGAGGTGAAGCGGGGGAGGCGGAGGAACGATATTCCGCACCCTCGGGGAAAAACGGACTTTTTCGCAGTAGATTGAGTACTTGTTGCTCGTGGCTAGAGCTTCGATTGCTAGTGAGTCGAGAGTTATGAACGGCAGACCAGATTTTTTTTTTTCAACTGGAAGACAGAATTGCAGAGAGGTAACGTTGTATCGAATTACGATATATTTGAAAGTGTTCGGAGGTTTTAATAAGAACGCTTGTCTCGTATGTTTGTTCCTTGAGCTAAATTTCTACTGGCTGCGGATACTGTGAAGTAGGTGAAAGAGCTAACGGTGGGAACTTCTATTCGCAAGAGAAGGGATCGGAAGCATTTGGTCGCGCGTGCATGGCTTCCCAGGACAATAAAAAAACTATGCATTTACTTGAAAGGCGTATGCCACGCGCTTAGTTCTAAAGATAAGCTTGAGTTGGATGATTCTTCTTTTATATCTTAGAAGATTACAATTATAATTTCCAAATACATAATAAGTAGTAAACATTTTTTATTTCTATCAACTTAATTAATTAATGTGAAAGGGGTTAGCCGATTTCTATATAGCCTAAGCAAATAAACTTGCGCAACAATGTTTTTTTTTGTACGCATAAAAGCCCGTTTCGAAAATAAAGAAATACTTTGGCACAGTTGAGCCTTTTCATACAAAGATCACTGAAATATATATAAACACCGCGTGGTTTTTTCAGCAGACGGAAAAATATTACATTAAAAATTACTGTAATAGTCTTTACTATAAAGCAAGGATAAACTATTGCTAGCAAATTTTACTATAAATGTAGTAAAATTTAACTTAAATAATTTAAATTTTACTATAGTCAATATTGTAATAATTTTTTTTTTCTAGTTTGCCTTAACTTTTGAGCTAACTTTATTAAACACTAATTTTGAATACAACAATTCTTTCCGTGTGCACAAATTAACATTTGAAACAAAAGAAGATTACCACTATCAAAAAGATAGTTTTAATAGTCAATACTACTTTGCAAAATCGATTCTCCGAAGCTCACGAGTAAAATATCCAATCGAACTCAAGCCACAAGGAGAATTGCAGCGCCTTGAATGCAATCCCCTATATTCTCCGGGAGGGATTTGATTCTCGTCTGGGGCGGATTCAGAGATCGCGATCAGAGCTCCAAGGGGTTGAACAACCGTGGCGAAGCGCGCGCGCGCACGCGTTCTTATAAGGCGATCCGAATCACGCTGGGAGGAAAAAACCGGCGTCCCTGCTGCCACCAACGCCTCCGCTTGGCGAGCTTCTACGAAGGCGTCCGATGCGCTTTTTTTGCTTGGCCATTGCCTCGACCCTTTCGTGCTCAATATACGGCTCTCGTTGTCTTCTCAAGTGGGTCTCAGGGAAAAAAGTCCGCGGAATAATCAGACAGGATTTTCATTTTGCCAGGCGCGCTTTTTTCCATCCATAGAATATATTTAGACGATCGCGGAGCCAACGCTGAAGGTCGAAATTAATTTACCAATAAAAGCACTCTGAGTGCTCGTCACTTACTCGTTTCTTATTAACGAGAAGAATAATGAGACTGCAATTATGTTTTCTTTTTTTTTTTACGATCGTTGCAGTAAAACTTTATAAAATCGAAAAATTAATAACTCAAGTGTACGTACACATACTCTCTAAAGTTGAAACAGTGAAGTTTGCGCAGTTATAACTATTTTACAGTGAAAATTCACTGATTTACAGTG
>JAWWEN010000009.1:4447668-4459708 GCA_035582955.1 Sycophila texana
ACGATTTTTTCCATGTTGAGGGACACCTAAGGAACCGGGAAAAACTTGTCCCGTAGGTGTGCTTTCAAAATTTTTTTGTTTATTTTTAATACTCCAGTTGTTTGTCTATTTCCGTAGAATCGCACATATAATAATTTTCAAATGAACGCGTTTGTATAACGACTGTTAAGACAAATAGCTGATCCGATTTCGTCCAACGTTCGAAACAGCCATAAACAAAAGAAGCGTAACCTCGTGTTCGCCGCTAAAAGATAGACTATATATATTTTTTCTAAAACATCCACGGTACAGCTATATTTTTCAGTTACGTACGCGCACACCCAGATATAAAGTCATCAGGTGCGCGAGCATCCCTTTGCCTCTCAATTTTGTATGCCTATAAAACGGCGCATTACACGTGTTTTCCTCGCAGCGAGGAAAAAAGGATGCGATGCGCGCAAGGACATCGACGGCTTGTATAACATCGGTGGGCGGACGAAAAGGGCAAAAGAAAGGGGAAGAAATAAAAGGAGAGCGGTGGAGTGCGTATATAAGAGGCCCTCGGCGAACAAGCCTCGCTTGCGCCGCGCTGCGAAAAAGGAAAAGATCGGCGGCCGCGTCGCGGGTCCGTAATTCCGCGCGCAAAATCGCTTTACAAAGAGTGCATAAATCAAGCCGATTCGCCGCGCGCGTCCCTCTCCCGAGAAAAGCTCGTTAATCAGGAAGAGCCCAGGAGAGCCGGGAGAGCCGGTGCAGGAGAGAGGCTCTAGTCGCCGTCGCCGACGTCGCCGCCGAGAGAGCCGACTGCGGAGAGTACACCGTTTTTCTCCGGCCGCCCACCGAGATGGAGGGAACGCGCCGAGCTCTCCTTTGCGATCCTCGCGCTTCTTATTTCCCTCCACTTTGGCATCTCGCTACTTGCTTTTTCCCCACGGCCGAACTCGTATATCAGTGAAAATTGACGAACTACTCTTTCCGATGCCTATAGCACTCTTTTTCTCACATCTCGCTGCTAAGTAGAATCGCTTCATTTTTTTCTATCTTAAGAAAATACCTTCGGCGATAGCGATGAATTTCTTTTGTCATTCGGACGGAAATTCTTTTTTATGTACGTTAGCTCGAATCTATAGTAATTTCGTAAACAGAATAAATTATAGATATACAAATTATTTGATAATGATTCATGTAAACTACGCGTATACTGATTGATAACGCCTCGCGCCTCCAGTCGTCCCCTCCATCCATCGGCGATCAAAGGTAACGAATAGTAGGGACTCGACGGTCTCGTCAGACGAGGAAAAAGAAAAAAGGCGTTCGGTTGAAAAAGCCCGATCGCATCGGCTCGCAGCAAGTGGTCAAGCGTGAAAGGGGCTGACGGCGGTGAGAAAAAGAGCGGTGGGGGGCCCCCGCGCGCTCGGAGGAATAGGAAACTGCAGGTACGCGTTTATATACACGCCGAGAGCGGGATAGAGAAGCACTCATCCCGTTCGCCAAGTTTCCATGGAAGGAGCGCAAACGCTCGCCGTCGCCACCGCCGCCGCCGCCACAGCAGCAGCAATAGGAGGCACACCGAGCACGGCGGCATTGGCACGCACGCCAGTATCTACCTGTTGCTCGGCCGGCGAAGGCCGTAGCCGCTCTTGATTTTCCACGGCCGATGACAGTTTGTGCGAGGCCAGCTCTTTTGGAGACGCCGGAAAGCGAATCGGCCGCCCGCGGACACTTTCTTCCACGTGAGGCACGTGCAAGCACCGCTGGAGCATCTGGAGTACCGCCGGTACATTGGAAAGTTTCTTTTAGATTTGTAAGGAGCTTCGAGAGGTTCTCTTATGTACGAAGAGAAACCCGAGTGCTCCTTGCCTTCCTCCTGCAATTTCAAAATTGAAATGCCAAGTTTGCCTTGTCGAATTGAATTGGCCGCTTTGGGACGACTGCCGACTTCGTTTACATCGTGTACTACTTTGCAGAATTTAGCGAGCCAATTTCGTTGCAATTCTCGACCTCCCATCAACTGCAGGATCAAACAATTTGGAAACGGCACACTGCACTTCTGTGAGATTAGTGAACTCCGTTAGTGCTCAGTAAGTTAATTGTGCAAGACACAAATGTCCGCTGGAAAAATGCTTGTGTTCAAAGCGACGAAAAAGTGAAAAGTGCATGAAAAAAAAGGTCTTCGAGTTTTTATGAATCCACGACACCGCCACGTATTTTACGTAAGAAAGCACATCTCGAACATTTTTCTATAATCGCTTGTAAGATAATATATCCGATTACTTAGATTACGAAACTGCGTAATAGACCGGTGCTTCGTATTTGGAAGGAATCGCGTAGGCTTGAAACCTGCCCACTTTTAACGATTACCTTCATATTCCATGGACTTTTAATGCTCCAATAAGATGCATACGGCTGCAGATAAACTGCTGCTATTGTTCGAATTCACTCCACTCTATACGGTTTCAACCAAGATCGTCGATAGCTGTTAGCTTAATTAAATTCTAATTTCGCAAACTTTTCTTATCGCGTTAGATTCGCTCAATTATCGCGCAATGCAATTTGTGTTACAACAAAATATAGATATATTACGTCTAACCGAGAATCACGTTTGCACTTAAGTAGAGTCTCTTACATTTTAAGCTATTAAAACAAGATACGCGAGAAAACACGTTTAATAATTAAATTCGAATTAAACGATACTTTATAAATAGCTCGAAGAACAGTATAATTTTAAAAGTTTCTTTGAACATATAAAATTAAAAAAAAAAATTAATATTTGTTTCGAAGAAAACGTTTAAAATTCGTTAAATTTCGAAACGAAACGTCGAATCATCAAACGTGTTACAATAATGGATCTGAAGTAACGATTACACGTGTGCGACACGCAGAAAAACACCTGCACGAGTACCGACTCGTTGACCTTATCTGCTACACCAAAGCAAACGGGTTTCTAAATACCAGTGAATTACTTTCGAGCGAATGCCGTTACTTCGTTCTTCATGAATTGAAAAGTTAGTACTTTCATTTTTTCGGGTAAAAAGTAAGACATCGAGGAGGGTGTCGACGCCACATATCTGCCTGGCTGATAGAAATCGCGACGGCGACATATCGGTACACCTGATCGTGACTAGAGATGATGGTTAGATTATTGACGAGAAGTAGATGTTTTCTTTCAAGATCGACGATAAGCGAGGTACGATTATCGAAATTCTTTGTTTAATTTCATTGTTAATGGACGGCAGATGATCAGATTCGTTATGTCCTTTTCTCTTTATTAATTACTCCCAGGTGCAGAGATATTTTTGACATTAAAAACTTTCACTATACATAGCAGTAACCAAAATAATACTATGGCATTTAATCAGATTCCTTACCGTTTTCAAATGAATTTATAATTATTAATTATATGTATAATAGCACAATTAGTTCGAATAACAGAAGAACTAAAATTAATTTAAATTCAGATCTTTTTTCATCCTCCCGACTAAGCTGACAGAATCTAGCGTTACAGATGCGTCCAAAGAACGATTTTCCGTCATCTTGAACTTGTCTTCAGAAAATAATCCGAATAATTCTGAGCGTGTGCAGCGCGTCACAAATTCCACAGGCCTTAGTCAAAATAGCAAGACGAAGTCCATGAACTTACGCGTAGCTTTAGAAGCCGATGCATGCTCTTTTAGCAGGCTGATTAACTGAAAAATGCACTCTGCTGTGCCTACGTGCAACATCGGACGTTGATAGTTCCGCGGAATGCGAAACGTCAAAAGGAGGCGGAGGCACGGGTAATGACGGTCGAACCTCTACAATTGCGAGGCAAATTGCCCCCTGTGTCGTCAATGAGTAATTAAGTAACTCGCACTACAGTCGGTCTGGGGCACGTGCACATTCAAAATGAACAACTTATTATTATTCATACTTTTACTTTCATATAATAGATGCATCTTTTCTTCATTTTTTTCCAATGCTGCACTTTCAGCAGAACTAAGATTTACTATCCTTTATGTGTTGATTTTTTAAAAAAACATTACGCGTAAAGTAATAATTTTTTTATTGTCCTACACGTTTGTACATAAATATCCGTTGTTTTAAAAAAATGTATAAGACTTTCTATTCAGTGACATACGTAACCACAGCAGTTCTTAAATTTCGTAAAATAGGATAAATGAAAAACTTAAGAACAGAAAATGAGAGGAATGTCTTCGTGCGCAAAAGGCTTGGGCAAGGACCATGTGCTTATCCTCTTTTTATGAAAAAAGTTAGCGGGGTTTCGGCCAATCGATGCAACGCGCACAAAGGCTCGTTACTGCAGAGGAAAAAAATGAAAATCGAATAGCCCGAGAGCTTAGATAACGTGGAAAGCATCTGTAATATGCGGCTAGCTCATCGTCCGATCGCGATTATAGCTAGAGGAAGTAGTAAACGCTATCGCTTGTAAAACTTGTGGATGCCCGTTTGCGCGTTAACTTGCGCAAAACGCGCACGGGACATCAATGAAAATACCGGGAACGCTCATGGCTCTCATTCATCCTTGTAAAATTGTGGCCGTAGGTTACGAGACAGTTATGCCCCTACTGACTCATCCATCCGCCCCCCCCCTCCTCCCCCCGCCTCCTCGCCGCGATCTAAATCGAGGTTCTTTATCTTACACAACCTTTTTTTTTTCTCGCGTTACACCTTTCCAACAAACTTTTCGCGAGAGGACAGAAAGAGAAATCGGGAGACAAGATAAGGAATCGCGGAGCACCGTCGATTGACGTCGAAAGCGTAGACGGCACGTTTCTCGTGACTACGAGCGCGCGTGCAGCGAAAAAAATAAGAGAAAGAAATGAAGCATTCTCGTGCATGTGACTTATCGTGAGCTCGCCCGACTTACGAGTGGTATTACGGCAAATTCATATTCGCCGCTATACGGTGGACGTTAAACGCGACTTACTCCGCGCGGTTTCTTACTCTCTGCTTCCTTTTCTATTTCTTCTATTTCTAATTGTCTTTTTTTTCGAGCCGCGCGGATTTTAATGATCAGGGATCATGCTTCGAGTATAGCTTTACCTACTTTTGCAAATTTTACGATAAATCATGAGTAATATTATGAATAAGTCAAAGATTTTTTTATCAAATTACTTTTTATCAGTGCCAGTTCTTTGTGCACAGTAAAGAAGATAAAAATGTATCATCTTCATTTTCTTTCCTCTCGTTACTTTCAGGAGAATCAATCGTTCTTTTTTTTTTTAAATAGCGACTGTTAACTTAGTTTTAGTAATATTTTTTCTTCTGAATTTTAAATACTCAAAAAAAAAATAAAGAAAATAAAATAATAAAAGTAGCTTAATGTATGACGGGCACGAAAGGCTCGGGAGATCGCCGACAAAATTACTAGATTATATGGCTCGCGTACCATATTTTCGTTTCGTAATACGTATCGCGAGCGAGTTTAACCGACGCCCACGGCTGATTAAAAGCCCACTCTAGACGCGATAAGATAATTATTAAAGATTGTCGCCTGACCTCGACTCTTGGAATCATATTTACCGATTTCTCGCGATACAAGCACGATCACATCGGTATAAGGCGTAAAAGTGGAGATAATTGTGCAGTGGCACCTTTATTTGCAACCGCGGACACTTTTAGACTTATTGCTCATCTGTCAATAAATTATTTTTACATGTTCTTTTAGACTCTCCATTAAAGTCTCACACACTTAACTTTGGTTCACAATGAAAACTAATTTAAGTTGAGCACGCAAACTATACTGTAAAAAAAGAATAAAAAGAAAAGCTGTTCGTGAAAGCTCGAGAGGCCAAAGATCTGAAATAACGGTTGCGTTTAAATAGCAGCGGACACAAGTTCCCTTGAAAAGCAAAGTGTTTACATCGTTGACAAGAGCTCGCGCCTAAATAGTAACTTGGCTTGACACCGAGGCTCCATGAAAGCAGATCCTCGAGTTCGCCCCTGTTGAAATCTGAAGTTCATATACAGAGAGCCCCCCTGCCTCTTGACGAGGCGCAGCGCGCGCGGAGCCAAGAGCCCAAGGCACGTCGTTCGATAAAAAAGAACGAGTGCACCGTCGAGGCAAGAACGCCTCGGAGCACGCCCATAGCAATCAGGAGCCGCTTCGGTCGACAAATTGCAATAGCACGCGCATACGTCGAAACTGCTCGCTCGGCCTGGCTATTTTCACGGCGCGAGAAAAGCTCTCGCGGACAAAGGGTGCAGGAAGAACTGTGCAGCGCGCAGGGCTGCGCACACGTGCGCTCGGGCTTTTTGTCTCGCGTGACTCAAGTGTACTGCCAAGGGGTGGGGGGGAGGGAGGCTAACTCCATAAAGCACGTGGCGCATTTATTCAGCGCCGCGCGTGAATCAGCTCCGTGCGCGCTTGGCCGCCTTTTTGCCGTGGGTCTCGCGCGGCGCTGCCCGAGATGTATCTCCTCCTATTTTCGAGTCTTTTCCTGAGCGCCGGAGAAGTTTATCGAGAGAGAGTGCGTGCTTTTCGAAATAGACGCGTCGGGGAAGTTGTGCGAGCCCTCGTAAAGCCTGAATTAGTCGGGCATATATACGCACCGCGGATCGTTCGGCGCTTCCGAAGAATATTCATGGAGTCGATTGTCGCCAGTGGTTTTTCTTCACACTCGCTTTTTTTCTCTGACTTTATTTAAAGAGAGCTCCTCTAATGCTTCGGATTAATGGATGGGGGATTGGTGTGACTTGCACCGTTCAAAAGTCTAACTGATGCTTGTTTATTTTAGTTTTCTTAAACTGCAGATACTTCGAAATATTTACTAATAGTAATTATTTTATTGTATATGTACATATATTTCTTTATAGAATATTGTACTTTAATCTTACTGTGATTTAAAATCTTAATCTTAACGCTCTAAAATTTATTTATGAGTGAGTTACGCCTCATTTGTCAAAACTGTTGTTGTTAATGTTTCGGTTGGTATATAAGAGCGTTGGGTGTGGTAGTTTTAATTTGCTATAATTCGCATTCTAATTAGCAAATGTAGTACTTGCCGAGATTGTCAACAGAATCAGTTCGTTTAAATACAAGCACTTGACGAACTTCATTTTTTTCTTTTTTCTTACAATTTGTATTAAACTTGTATTAAAATGTAAAATCTAAAAATAATCATTAATAATTTATTATTGAAAACTACTTGATTAATAAAAAGAATAATAAATATGTCAGAATGAATTTTATGTTGTTTCTATTTTGGAGAAGGATTCGCTTGGCCGACCGCCAGTATATAGCTTTATGAATGTAAAGTTCTTGGCGTTTTTTTACATATTCATTGAAAAGGGTGAAATGTTTAATATTGTTTTATAAAACGTGAATTTCCAGTTTCAAAATGACATTATAAATAAATTTCGAATTCTAGACATTTTGGTGCAACTACACTTTTATTCGAAGGAAACACAGTGAGAAAGACAATGTGCTCTATAATAACGGTTTCAAACAATACTGGGCGCAAAAACAATGACCGAGGAAAATATTTTTTTACAAAACTTTTTTTTAAATAATCGCTAAACGAATTCCGAAGTCATTGTGAAGCGTGACAAAGTTTTATGCGGAGCGATTTACGCGTAGAAACAGTTCCGTGTAACTTTACCCGGAGGAGAAAATGTTCGAGATTCCGTGAGCGCGTTGCAAAATATAAAAATTCTAATTTTGTATTCCTGAGAATTTATAGGCACTTTTTTTCAGGAAGAACGATTCTTATTTTATTGCGGATGTCGTAAATAACTTAGTCCGTGATAGAAAGTTTTTTTTCTTTTAAAATCAGCTTACTCTTTTTTTTTTGTCTGAAATGAATTAGAGCACTGCAGAGGAAATTGCAACTCCATTATTCTAAAAGCGCTAAGTCTTTCGTACGCAACATTTCATCTATGTTTGAATCGCTTAAAACCGCCTTTCATTCTTTTATCATTATAGCTTTTAGTTTTAGCCATTAAAGCTTTATACTCTTAATTACTTAATTTAATTGCAGTGTAGTACTATATAGTCCGTTGAATTATGAAATGAAAATTAAAAAGAAAAATAATTAAAAAATATACGTTGGGTTCATGTAAAATAAAGAATCTAAAGGAAAGAATGGAAATGACACGCACTAAAAGGATCCCGTGCATACAGAATCGACGTCGAAAGCGCGTCGTGAAAAAGTATATAACATAAGTCCCGGTGCAATGCACGTGGCCGCGAAAAGAGCACATGCGTTCGCGCGCGTCACGCGTGAAAGAAAAAGGCGAGCGAGCAGGCGAGTGCGCGAAGATAAACATCCGCCTAAAAGTCTTTTCCCGGCGCCGGCGCGCTTTTTAGAAAGGCGCACGCCGCGGGGCCCGCGGCCGAGGAGGTATAAGATCGCGTGCCGGCGTGTGTGTGTGTGCGTGTGTGCGTGCGTTTGGCGGTGGCGTCGCGCCGGGAATCACGTCTGCCGCCACTAAATAGGGAAATTGGAAACGCCGTGCGGTTTTCATATATACCGTTGTTTCCGCAAGCGCCGAAGGATTTTCTCGCGGATAAGGAAGAAGGTGAATTGCGATTTATTTATTGGCGATGATCCAACCGGCGCCTGCGGCCCTGCTAAGATTACCGCCTATCGACTGCTTTCCGACTATAATTGATTCGCGAGAAGGTTGCGAGCGTTAATTTAATGATTTACTTTGATTGGAATGTATGCCGTTAGGAAAGTTTACCTCGGAAGAGCTCCTTCTCCTCGTGAAGCCTGTTATAGCTGCACCGAGTTCATTCTTACTTTTCTGCCTGAAATTATTGGTTTGTATAAGTATATAAAAGCTTCGAAAAAAAACGACATTGACGATTTAATTGGATGATTACACACATTGATAGTCTTTGTAAAAATGCCGATCTAAATTTCATCTCGAGTTTAGCCATTCAATTAATCGGAGCGTTTATCCTAGTTTATTATGAGATACATAAAATAAAATTAATGAAATTCAGTAGTCTCGTGATTAATAGAATTTTAAATGTTAATTAAGCTTGCACATAACACACGTGTTCACGTTAGATTAATATTGAGATATGCATGCAAAGCATAGCAAACACAAGTGAACGAGATACGCCGAGGAAGAATACACAAAGGAAAGTGAAATATTATACACAGAAGTCTCTTTTTTCCCCTTCGGGCAAGATTAACACGAATGCGCGCACAATAGGCCAGTCGTGTGCATAAACTCCCCTTCGCCCACTGCTGGAGCCTTCATTCCCGTAAATTTAGAGATCGCACCGAGTATCTTTTGTCGCTCGCCGCGAACAAAAGGACAAGATGCCAAGAAGTAAGGAAATTATATTTTCGGGTGGGCTGCATATGCGCGACAGAGCAAGTTTTCCTAAATGCATGAGTGGAGGCTCGCGGCGGACGCCCGCGTTTTATAAATAGTTAGCGGACTACTTATAGTTAGTACGTCCCGTTTAAAAGCGAATTATCGAATATATAGCGGACAAGATTTAGGGTGCGCGGCTCGCCGAAATCAAAGTCGTCTAGCTTCTTTTTTTTAATGGATACTTATAGAAAAGACGTCGCGCGCCTGCGTATTATAGCTTTTAATATTTATATCGCCCGGGGAGATTTACTGGAGTTTCAAAGCTCTCGCTTGAATGTGGCTTTAATTATTTATACCGGCTTACTAGCCGAGCAAGGGAAGGGCAGAGTGAAATTTTTTAGAACTTTAAAAATACATTTATGCGCGTTTAGCGTCGATAAAAAGTTTTATTCTTATACCCACGCGATCCTTATAGAGAGAAAAACAAGTTTCAAGGAGTATATTAGTCCGAACGAATTGGGTGAGGGGGAAAATACATTTGAAACGCGTTGAATCGGATTTCCATCTAACAATGAGAAAGTTAGTATATTTTCTCGTCGCATCTAAAAAAAGCTCCGATTCGACGTGCCGCGTCGCTGGAAAAGCTCGAGGCCAAACCGCAGATAAGATATATACCAGCGCCCCGGCGCCAGCGGTCCGTGTGTAAAAAGAGTCTGGAATTATGTGCTCGAGCGGTTCTCGCACTGTCCCCAGACAAGCTTTTACGCAACGGCACGGATGGATTCGGTTACGCTGATTTTCCGTCGCCGTCGCGCGGGCATATAGCCAATCAATGGGTTTACGTAAAGGCGCATGCACGTCGCGAGAGCCATACTGCGGCCCGCTTTCTTCGCTAATTGATTTTTCGCGATCCGATCGCCTGAGACAAGCGGACTAATTGCACGGTGACACGAGAATAATCGGCACAAGGTTCCGCGCTCTTTTTCCTCCTATAAATTCCCTCCTCCTTCGTGTGCGCGCGCGTTTATCGCCGTCGGTCATGTATGGTCGTTTTCAATTAGGCTATAAATCTTTGCAAGAATTGCGGCCGCTCTGTAATGGACCGCTTAATGTTGAAAATAATAACGAGTCCTTATTTAGTCGGGAGCCTCGTGCGATTCATGCGAGCGTTTGATTTCGTGCACCTGCTGCATTGATTACACGTTTAAATGCTAACTCGCAACTAGGAGACCTTTTTTCAGTATATGCAGAGCTCGCTGCGCGATGTTCCGATAATGAGTCATTTGAAGCGTTTTTTTATTTTGATTCAGAATATAATACTTTTTTACGGCGATCTCAATTATACTCTGTCGAGGCATCGATACAAGTGTTTTATAGTAGAATCCTCAATGGAAAAGTACTCTAACGGAGCGTTAGAGCGCTTTTTAGGCAAACGAATAAACGAGTTAGTGATATCAATTTCTGTTTCCATGTGCATGCCATGTATGGATAGGGTGCTCTACTCTAGTAGAAAAGCTGATATTTGAGGTTAGATAAAGTGATTTTTTATAAAAGCCAGTAACTAGCCACTTTCTACGTACTCACGTGTACCGGTACGTTCGTCGTTCAAAAAATATACCGATTTCTATCCTTACGTTCAATTATATATATCTGCGGTTTCCCGACAAAGGGCTTAAGTGCAACCGTTATGTGTATATAGAGGACTTTCATGAAATCTCAGATGTCTCCGTTTGATAAAGTTTTCAGAGCAAAACATTCGTTGCATGCATTTTTTGGCAGTTGCTGTTAACTGATAAAAAAAAAATAGAAATCTTAGTGAGTAAAAAGTACATGGAGAGAATTTTCTCGTAATATTTACGATGAAGTTTTCGATAAAAATGACTTAAATTACGATTTAAAACGATTCGTAAGTACTGGAAATAACACTCATGTGAAAATCACTGTAACTATTACCTGAATCTGGAAGAATTGGCGAAGCTTTGTAATTTTTCCAAAGCTCTGTAAAAGTTGTGAGGATTTTCTCGTAAAATTTCACCTGCAGTCGTTCGAAATTCAGATATAATAATTATACAGCCGTCTTTCCGTAATATAAAGTTCCAGTGCTTTTCTCGCGTAATTTTTGCGGGGAGATTCGCTAAAATTTTTTCATAAGTATTCTTTCGACGTAGAACTGAAGCGTCTCATAAACCTTAATTGCAGACGATTGAAGGGCTAATAAAATGTTTCGGATTGCAGGTACCACGACTGATCTCGTGCCCCAGTTGCTGGGGATGTTTGACGAGATCGCGCGCGGCAAGGGCGAGCAGCAGCGACAGCAGCAGCAGCATGTCTTCGTGCCGGCGGAGCTGCAGAAACGGCTGAGCCTCGTGCAGAAGCGCAGATCGCGCGCCTCGGCCTTCTACGAAATGGCACCGTCGCCGGCCGACGACGAGCGCGGATATCGGCTGGATGACCTCGCCGCCGAGCGCACGGCCGCCCCGACGATCCTCGTCGAAGACAAAGCCAGTCCCAGGCTGGCCAGACATATCGAGACCTCACCAACGCCCCTCAGGTAAATTCTCAGTTCGCACTCTTATACTCCTTGCCTTGCCTTTTATCTTATCGCTTATTTTATCGTACAGACTTTTTTTCCAGTAAATATATACACCCGTCGTCGCGTTTACGGATTGTCGGGACTTTTATACTTTTATATTAGAAACTGAGGGTTTAAAATATGACACTGAAATTAGCAGAAGATTCGATGGCAGCCGATTCGAAAAAACCCCAAGGAAATTGCCTAGAGCTTTGT
>JAWWEN010000009.1:4460011-4470679 GCA_035582955.1 Sycophila texana
ATAAGATCACCTGAAAATTTTAAGTAATTCTATAAATTAGTTACGTTTTAAGAGCTATTTCTGTATTTTTTGAATTTCGAAAATTTTTGAATTTTCATAACTTCTGAACGAAACGATGGATGATTCTCAATTTAACTAGAGATGCAGACATCTCTATGAGAAAGCATTGTGCCAGTGCAGTTGGCAGCGTTTTTTATTTTTATTCTTCATTAATTGGATATTAACCATGCAATTATTTATTTCAGGGTTATTTAACTGTTTGGCGAGATGATCCTACGTCGTTGATTCGGGATTTACAACTGAACGGCTTATTTAGTAATATCGAAGATATTTATGAATTTAATCGGTAATTAATGTCTACAGATTTGAATTTAAATAAAAAAAAAAGTTGTACTAATTGCTTGAACTTTACTTACAACTCTAATTTATTTTTTAGAAACTTCTCTTCCGCGTTAAACAGCAGTGGTGTTGATCCAATCGCAGTCGCTAACACTTTCATGGAGCACAATACCGGTTTTAAGGTGTACACAGAGTACTGCACAAATTATCCAAGGTAGATACAGCACGAGAAAAATAACGTGAAACACTCACTCTCATCTTATCTTTGCAGTTGTTTTAATTAAAATTCATTCATTTGTTTTCTGGTCGAATTAAAGAACTGTGTCCATACTGACTGATTTGATGGGCCAACACGAGATAGCTCGGGCTTTCAGGGAACGACAGGCGGCGCTTGGTCATGATCTACCACTAGGCTCGTTTCTTCTGAAGCCTGTGCAGCGAATTCTCAAATATCGATTACTTTTAGAGGTAATTCAATGATTTTCATAAAGTTGTATACTTTAATAACTTTCGTTTCTAAAATTTCCTTAAATTTCAGAGTTTGCTGAAAGAGTTTGAAGCGGATAGGACGGAGGTGAGCGGCTCGGAGCGTGCGGCGATCGAAGGTGCGCTAGAGGCGATGACGGGGATCGCGCGGCATATAAACGAGATGAAGCGCAAGCACGAGCACGCAGTACGCGTACAAGAGATTCAGTCGTTGCTTTACGGCTGGCCGGGTCCTGATCTCACGACAATTGGCGAACTCGTCGCCGAAGGCAGCTTCCGCATGCGCGGAGCCAAGGCGCCGCGACACGCCTTCCTCTTTGACCGCATGCTTCTCCTCACCAAAAAGCGCGAGGATGGGGTGCTCGTCTACAAGGCGCACATTCTTGTTAGTCTTTTTCTTATTCGCTCTTGCTTTTTCCTACAATCAACTAATTTCAAACGTTTTATCTCTTTTCTCTGCAGTGTTCAAATTTAACTTTAATGGAAAGTATTCCGGGAGAACTGCTTAGTTTTAATGTGATAGCCTTCGACAATTCTCAAATTCAATATAAATTGCAGGTGAGCATCTTCCTGTGAAATCGAACGTTTTCAATATTTAGTACTTCTTTCTTTAATTGTGTATCGTTGTAAAATTTATAGGCTCAAAATCTCGAACAAAAGCGCGAGTGGACGTTGCAGATAAAGAGAGTAATTTTAGAAAATTATAATGCTGTGATACCCTCACATGCACGTCAGCTGGTTCTTCAAATTGGCCAAAATAAATACGAAGGCAAATAATTTTTTCTCATACTAGAAAAAAAATTTGTTTTACATTAACGACGAAGTATTATATGATTTATTTTGTATTCGACAGATGATGTTCCATCAGAAAAGGAATGCAAGAAATCTTCCGATCATTTTGATAGAAAAATGAATAGAGAAAGGCGAAGATCAGAAACTGGCCTGAGACAGAAATTAAAGAAAGGAAGAAAAAGCGACGTGTCGATAAGCACAGCGAGCACAGAAGTAATAAAAATTCTTTAAATTTAATTTTTAACGCATCATTAGTGTTTAATATTGTTGTAACCATTACGTTTTTTATTTTAGAATTCTCCCATGTGTCCGCGAAAAAATCAATCGGCAGAGTCAATCAGTCACTTTGGATCGAGGGACGAAAATCTAAACCGGAGTTCCGAAATTCGAGGGTCAAAGATAAACATAAAATACAAAGTAAATTTTATTCTGAAAATACGAAATAAACTTTATTAAGCTACTGTGCTAAAATTCATAATAATTTTTTGCAGGATCGGTTCCCGAGCTGGCGAAGGAAATCCGAACCTGGTTTTCAGTCCTATATAAGCTTGAACCCATCGGATAATGAAGAAAACACTGCCGAAGTGGTCAGCGTAAATCCCACGCCAAATGTTAAACTGTCACACAATTGTAGCGAGACGCAAATGAGCCCCAAAGATTGCTCTGAATGCATGACCTTATCGAAAACCAAAGAAAGCATCGTAGAGCAATTGGGGAAACAGCTGAAGACACAGCAAAGTGTCGAAGAAATAGTCGGTAACGTCATCATGCAGAGTCAGGTGTTCCAGAAGCGTCTCGACATGGAACAGCAACGGAATTACAGTTGTCTGCACAATAATATTCTAAAAAATAATCACAAGCGATTTAGCAAAGATGCAGTGATTGACAGCTCTGAAGAAGAAGATACCGATGTCGAAGAAAAGCTGGACAACAGCACGAATAAATCGCGATCCCGATTCTCGCGTCGCGAGCAGTGCTTCGTTCGTGCTGTCAATGCATACAATCAGCGCAGTTTTCGTTCCCAATATGACAGCTTTCGAAATGTCGATGCAGAAGAAGATCCAACGTCTCTCAGGCAAAACTCCAGTCCCTCGAGCTTCAGATCCTCGGTAAAAGGTTTGAATCACGAAAGACGTTCACCTTCGGAGAACATCAAAAAGCCTAGTTTCGTTACTGAAAGTAAACTTATCAAGACAGCTTTACGCATACGCGAGGATGGCGACTCAACTTCGGAACATGAAGAACAAGAAGAGCCTATCTACGAGACGCCGATGATAATGAAAAAGACTGAAAACAATGGCGTTCTTAAGGGTAAAACAATATATCTTTTCCGACATTTATTATAAAAATCATGTTAATCTTTAAGTTGATATTTTTATTGTTTATAAAACAGGTGATTCTGGAAACTACGATAATCTACAACACGTATGGGAGGGTTGCTTAGAAACTGAGGGGAATGATACCGAAGACTGTCCGAGTAAAGCTGCCGTGTGGCTGACAAAGCTGTGCGAAGGTCTGCCTGATCAACCTCAGAAATGTGGCTCTCTTCCACGCAGCTTTCAAATGATGAATACGATGGACCTTAATCATGTCTCTAAGTCGAGGTTCCTTCAGCGTGACGGTAAATCAATGACTGAGCGTCCTTTTACGATCGCCTCAGATAAGCCAGCGGAGATTAATTTAGAAGACATGGAACGTTATGCCTCGAACTGTCAAGGATCGGCAAGGATAGCCAAATTCCCAACTGCAAATTCATCATCGACATCGTCGTCTAATTTCTTCTGTTCTATGGACGACTCATCTTTCACGGATACCGACTCAATATCTAGGTCAACTACTTTATCAACTAGCACGCATGTACATCCAGATCACAAAATTTATAGAGCTAATGGAACAATGCATAAAGGTAATTTTTTTCTTCTGGTTATATTTAATTCATGTATTAAATTGATTTTTATCATACTAAGAGTTTTTTTACGTTTCAGAGCTTAGTAGTGTTTCAAGTTTACGCAGTGTGCTGTCGAAAGCTGGGAGTCGCTTGCAAGGGTTGCGATCGAGTCAAAGTACAGAGACGCTTGAGTGCGGCGATGATTCTGAGCGTACGCGTTACTTTCGCTCATTTAGCAAGCGCAATAAGAACAAAAAGGCTTCCTTGAAAGACGTTGCTTCCTCGGATGTCGACGAGATAGTTGGTTGTGTAGCTACGGGAATAAATGGTTCCACTGTCCGAATCGAATTGCCATATCATAAACAGGGTAGTCCTAGTCTTGGGGCACGAATAGCTCAAGCAGATTATGCAGATCCTACAATACTCTTTTCTGAAAGCCGGCGCCTGTTAAGCTCCGCCGAATTAAGTGTAAGGAGCAGTACTCACCAGGAGACTGAAGATAAGGAGGATGATGCTGACGTCGATGAGGTGTTTGAAACTGTTGAAGAATCTGTAGAATGCGCGGAGGGTGACAGTTTCTACGAAAGATCTTTCGAAACGATTGAAAACTACATGGAAGGGGAGAGTGAAGAGGCCTTTCGAGACAGTGCAATATTCAGTGACGTTGATGAGTCCAGTATTAAATCCACTGAAACGGCAAGGGCTTCTAAAAAGATTGCTCCGCCAGTGCCTGCCAAGACGAAAATCAGGCGGCGAATCGCTGTGGCTGGTGAAAAACCTGCGGTAACACAAAAGCCAGCTCATCTAAAACTACGTGCGAAAATTGTCAAATGCCGTGGGCCCAGAGTTACTCCTGTTAAGATGCCAACAACTGCAGATAAAGAGAGTCAGCCAGATAATGGAAAAGGAAGAGACGACGATGTATCATCGGGTCAGAGTCAAGTTGGATGGGTCAAGAAAATAGTCGGGCAGTTGCAAGCTCAGGTTGACGCGTAATGATCGTGTTTCTTCCTTTTTTAAATTTTTTTACTTTGAGGAAGATGTATAAGTAGGTGGTTTCTTTGTTCACATTTTATTAGAAGAATTCATGGAGAATGTTAGCATATAGTTCCTTGTCTTGATGTTACAAGAATATCATTCTTTGACTGCAACAACCGTGATTTTGCAATAACACCGCAGTTGCTAAAACGATGAAAAAAATAATAAAAATTGTTAACGTGTAAATGAATTTTAAGTAATGAAATGTTGTATAAGGAGCTTTATTTTTACAGGCAAGACTCGACTATTCTTATTTTTCGCTAAACTTTTCTTTTGTGTAAAGTCTTGAGTAAAGAATATATTCTAAAAAAGAATTTATTAAAAAAGAGTAGTAGTACATGTTTAAAAACAAATTATTAAGAGGCAAAATAAATTATTTATCGAAAGCAGTGTTTAAAAATACTGTTAAAGTTTAAATTATTTTGGAGTATGTACCTGTCCTTTTAACATATTTATAAAGAAGTTGTTTGAACCGAACCTAATTGATGTACTGTATTGTTATACTGAAATAACTTTTAAAAAGTTCATCCTTCAGATTTTAAAGAAATTTACTAGCCAAAAATTATTTGTACAGAATTATAATTACGAACTCAAGACAGCATGTTCACTGAAATAAGGCTGAGTTTCTGCTATTAGATATTTCGCAATGATGCGACAATGTAAAGAAATGTGTTTATTCGATTTAAATTGCTTTGCAAGCGAAGAAAAGTGACGGGACAAGTTGGCCATAATGTCGTGCGATAAACTTTGCATTTTTTACTACTGTAGCTTTAAAGTTAATGCAAATGATTTTCGAGTCTTTTTGAATCTACTGTTAAACTGTGTTATAGTCTAAACTTGCATAAGGCAAAGTACAAGTATTTTATAATTATCAAGCGTTACAGAAAAAGAGAAGTACTTTTATGACTTTGATGGAATCAGTCTTTTTGAGATTAGCAAGATTTCGAAGCCTCAGATCTCCATCCATTTAAATCGATTTATATAAATTTATGTACATTTTTAACTTTTTACAGTAAAAGACTCGTATCGAGTTATAAATAATAATAAATGTACCTTTATTAGAAACGAAAAATGTGTATTTATTCTATTTCCTAATACTTTTAGAATATATTGCTTTGAGGATTGTAAATAAGGATTAGTTTGATGATTTTAAGAAACAATTTTTATTACGAGAAGTTTCTCTATGTACAGAAACATCGGCTAGTCGTTTTTACACATGTAAGCAAATGATAATAATTGATTAAATCGACGATATTCTCAATAATACAATAGAATCATGTATAATAATCACGATAATAAATAGAT
Organism: Sycophila texana; assembly: GCA_035582955.1. Taxonomy (NCBI): domain Eukaryota; kingdom Metazoa; phylum Arthropoda; class Insecta; order Hymenoptera; family Eurytomidae; genus Sycophila; species Sycophila texana. The sequence goes on from JAWWEN010000009.1 coordinate 4,465,860, forward strand.
TCAATACTGCCCTATAGTCGATAAATTCTTATACGATTTTTTTCTCGAGTAAAAAAGACAAACTACATAATAATGACGAAGAACAAGAAAAAAAAAATTGTGAAACAGCCGAAGAACCAAAAGCAGCGACGCTTTGTTATACACATTATGTACAACCGCCCTAGCAATGTTTATTTACCATTCTCTAAAAACGCCATCTTTCTACGCGTATAGACGTCGTTTTCTTCTCTAAAACTAAGTACTTTGCTAATCTCGACTTTCTATTTTTCATCGTTTCCGTCATTCGCTCTCACATTCTTCACGTTACGGTTTTCACATCGGTTCCTTTATATATCTGCGAGTCGACTTCCATGCTTACGAAGAATAGAACACATCTCTTTGCTAAACTTGCTCGGATGGTTAACGAGGTGAATTTCGGCGAGTTTCATTTTCGAAATTCTTTTGGCTTCTTTATATTTGTTACTTTTCAATTCTTAATTGTATTATCGAAAAATATTTGGAAAAAATTTGATTCTACAATTAGTACAATTTAAGATTGTCGAAGTATAACGTAATAACTAATTAAAAAATAATTTATACACAATAAACTGCGACTCGACGATAATTGTTTTATTCATTTTTTTCATCATTAAATGGTGATCATACGCAAATTGAAATTCATCTCTATCCGAGCACTTCTATATATATATTTCTCTTTCTCTTTGCTCTACCTTATTTTATCTTTCATAGGACTTGGAAAACGGCTTCCACTTTTTCGTAACACGTTGTTTAAGCTCTATCGTCGCATGGGAAACATTAAAAAATTTTTTTCTACGATAGAATACGATTTATTTGTAACTAAAAATTTTAGTGTTTCCACAGCGACAAAACATTCAAAGTTATTAATTTCCAAGTTCTAGGGCATCCGACTTCTTGCCCGAATAATAAAATATCATTTGGTATGATTGTGCGGAGGCAAAGCCATTTACAATGTTTATTATTCTCTTTTTGTTTATTTTGTGGTCGATGCTGACAGGTACTTTTGATCGCTGTGCTAGTCTTCCTACTTTATCTACGGAATACTATTTTAAAATTTCCAACTTTTATTATCAATTGGTTTCCTGCATAAATTTCCCTTTATACACTCTATTCGATCCTATAACAAATTCTTCTAATCGCATACTTTTTTTCGGTGTCGAAGCCCGTAGACTTTAATTTCGCAATGAAAAACATGCGTATTGATTTAATAATTATATTCTGTTTAGGGTACCGATTTTTTATTTTAAATTACGTATGCTATGTTCAAGTTTTTTTTAAATGCAATTTTTATTACGTTGAACATTATGTTATTGTCCAATATCTACCTCTCTCACCGATCACTGCGAAATTAAAGAGTCAAATCACAAAAAAACTTGAAAGTTCCATTTTTTGTCGATATGTCAGCGCGCATGCAACTTATGAGATTGAATTTTCAAACTCTTCTTATATTGAAAGGGGAAGACAAATCCTAGCATTTAGTTTCTTGTAAACTTCTTTCTCGCGCAACATTGACTTTATTATAGATATCTTTAGTTTAGCGTTTTCTTGATTCCCGTCATTTCCTTTCTGAATTCGATTGCTTTACAACCTCTAGTGTTCCATAAACTTCGGCGCTTCGTCGTCGTCATCGTTAAAAACAATTCAAAGATTCGAGGAATGCAAAAGCTTTGATCAATTCAAAGCTATATTAATATATACGATTTAAATGGAGTATTTTTCTTTTAGTAGGCGATTCCGTTTTTTAAAGCTTCACGAAATCGGATTAATACTTACATGCTGCTGTCGGATAGCAGCTTTTTTAAACAGTCTACTGATTGCAGTCTGCTGCGATTTGAATATTTATAATCTTTGCTCTTCGCGGAAAAAATAAAGCTTCATGCTTGTGCAGCTTTTTCCTTTTAAATTAGTAGCTCGCTTCGTGACCCGCAAGAATGTAGAGATCAGCGCCTTCGCTCTCGTTCAATGTACCGGTGTGCACTAAGTGGCTTTCCAGCATTACGACTCTAAAATTTTTAAAATTGGATGATAATGATTTTATTAATTGTATCATGCATTTTGCAGGTAACCGAAATGAATACTTACTTGTCAGATCCCAATAGTCTGTAAGTTCGACTTGGATCACTAATTTCTTGCGTAACCTCTCCATTTTTTAAGCTGCGTCCTTGCATTCCATGCTTATGAAAGGCAAGAACGCTGTCCGGGAGGACGACTGTAATAAGGATGAAAAACACCATTTAGAATGCAAATGGTATTGAAAATATTAGTTATCGTAGAATACATACTTGTAGATACAATCTGAAAATTGAACTGCAATTCTGCCATTTGTTTTTTACTAGTTCGCGGTTTTCCACTTAAAGTTACTATTTTCACCAAATCTAAAAAGAAATAAAATTATTTTGTTAAAGTATATATTAAGCGGCGCGTTTCTTAAAGTTATGAATGTTTTGTGTGCACTTACTGTCATAACAAACAAGAATGGCATCCTTTTCAAGCTGTGCTACACTAACTACTTGAAGATTTTCTCTTCGTGGAATGACTGTGGCTACAATATAAATTAGTTTTTATTGCAAGTTATAGATTACCAATAGGAAAATATTAATTTAAAACATTAGCCTTACCAGAACCATCCATCTCTTCTAATTCATCACTATGGAACCAACTTGCTCCAGAATTCATATTAATTAGGTCAAGTTTCAATTTATTTTGATGAAATGCTTGCTTAACAGATACACACACCATTGGATACTCCATTTCCGGAGTAATTATCATCTCAAAGACATTTAATGGCGAAGGCAGTGGACATTCAAAGTATTTCAAAAGCATAAATTTGTTTAATGGGTCATACCACTGCATTAAAAAGATTCCTGCTGGCATTGCTCCGCATAGATATTTATATCTAAAAGAAAATATAGATAATACTTAAAATTCTTTTGTAAATTAAAGTACTAAATCATTAAAATTGCGTACCCATTATATGGATTTCGTCCTACACAGCATTTTAAGCATCCTTTTGTATCTGGCACACGAGTTGTAAGCGCAAATTTTCTCGGTACTAATCTCTCGGGTATTTTGTTCATATGAAGAGAAAATCTATGCGTGTGTTTACTTTGCATAGCTAAAAGGTCATGCCTATAAAGCTGAGGCGTTTTTCCTTTAGAGACAATTAAAGAATATTATTGGAAATAAATTTTGAGTGAATGTGATTGTTTTTCAAATATAACTAAATGGTAAAAATTACCTGACAAGGACATTAGAACATCTTTGATAACGTACATCCAAATAGTTCGCCTTGGATATAGCTGATCAATTGCCGTTTCGTGCAATTCATTTAAATTAAGATTGTAAATTCCTTCTTCAGCAGCGATTAAGAGATGTTGATCCCTTGTATCTGGATGAATCCAACTCGCAGTGCAGTGTATTCGCAAAGGACATCCATTGAAGACCTATTATGGATACAATAGTACAGGAATCGATATATCACTGAATGATAAAACATTTATGTCACGTTAAATTTTACCTTTGAAAAACAAGCTCCCATGTGCACTTTCGGTGTTGGAGGAAGCCCATTGCTAATTGGTCGTGGAGGTGTGTGCCTCTTTCTGTCCCTTCGCCTCGGTGGTACTGGTGGCGTGTCCGAAAGCAGGTCGGGTCCCATGCGTTCCTCACCATTGTCAGATATTTCATTTTCTCCTGGAATATGTTAGTAAATTTACGATAATAGAAAAGTCTTATATATTCCTCAGAATTAAATTATCAAATGTTGTTTAAAAAAAAATTCAATACTTTAATAATTAAGTGAACAAAATTTTTTAAATTTTTGAGTCGTCAAAACTAATATCGTAATAGCACAAACATTAATTTATTAAAGATAAAAGTTGTTGATAAATAAAATATTCTGAATATATTTAACTGAAATTATATTTAAATTATTAAGAAATTATTAATTATTTAAATTACTTAAGAAATTTTCTGCAGAGAGAAGAGAAGAAGATTCTATTACCATCTTTCTTAATTTGATATTATGAATAAAATTGAAAAATGCAGTAGTTATTCAAATATTAGTACTGTTAGTTCAGCAATTTAAATTTCGAAGATTAACTGCATCCGTCGTTCTTGAAGAAAGAAGAAAGCAAGCTTATCTTATTTGTGGAGTCAGAATGATTCACGTGAGGCGACATTTATGAGAAGTTTAAAGTGAAAAAAAAGGTGAACAAAAAAAAAAGCATAAGAAAAGCTGTATAAATCTTGAAAATTTGCGTTGGCATCTCGCTAACAAGTAAAGAAAAGAAAAAGCAAAAGGCGTGATAAAGAAGTATGGAGGATCCGGCATGCCAGCGATCTCGAGTGCAGGAGATGTGATCCATCGATTACCGTTCGACTGCGGGGACGCGTCCCGCCGTCGGCCGCTGTCGGAGAGCGAACGCTGTCGCTGCCCGGTATGCGCTGCGCCCGGAACCAAGGCAGCCGCCCCCACCGCCGGCCCGGAGCTCCCGGACAGCTCCTCCATCGAGCTGTGTAACCGCCGGGGACTCGTTTGTGACCCTGGCGACCAGGATCCCCATATACTGTACACTCCTAAGCCCACCTTCGCCCCTTCCTCCTGTCTCTTCCAATTTAATCTACCAGCCATTCTTTTCTCTCACCCACACACACTTTTTTCTCTCGCTCGAGTTCTCTCTTAGTCTTTGCTTAGCTACTACAATGAAATACTTAGTAAGACATCGTTTACTTTTTGCTTTCTCATAGAGAAAGCCTTGTGTCGCCAAAATTTTTCGATCTTCAGATTTTGACGTAAAAGTACT
>JAWWEN010000009.1:4476565-4505010 GCA_035582955.1 Sycophila texana
AACTTACTAATTTCTATAATTTTATTTTTGCAGGTCTTTTTGTAATTCCAAATTTATTGGTATATGACCCCCTTAATAAATCATAGTAACAGTCATATAATTGTTAAATTAATCTTAACTTAGTTGCAAAGTTCATCTTCCTTGAGTGACCGATCAGAGTCATGGATATCTGGATGCAACCCAGGCGGAAATCATCTTCCATAATAAAAGTTTAAGAAAGTTGAAAAAAGTTTATAAACGTCGGTTTTAGACTGTAAATAACAATTTGTAAAAGTTTAAAACTGTTATAAAAAAAAACTGTTGATTACTTTTATAAACTATTATTATTAGTCCAAAATCCGACAATTATAAACAGTTATAAACATTTTTTTTAAATTATAAAAAATTATACACTATTATTAATAATTATTTGATAAATGTTATTTCCGCCTGGGATCTAGTGGGATGTAACTCACGCAAATCAATTCAATAATGGCTCGAGGTAAGATAACGCCAAAATCGGCGCGTAGTTTTTCAACTGATTGTTAATACAAACTGTTACAGGGGATATTCACTCCGTGTTTAGAATCCCTCAGTTCAACCAAAACGACATTTATATATTCAATTAATATTAATTTATTAGTTTTTTGCAATTGTAATTGAAGGAAGGAAATCTATAGTCAAAAGGTTTGGATAAAATGTAACTATTTCTTTTTATGATGAAAAACAAATTTATTTATACTTACAATTTAAATATACATTATTGAGTACACGGTAAGAGATAATATATATTTACAAAAAAATGACGTATTGCAATTTTATTACACATTTAGATTCAAAGAAAAAACATGGCAACGTACCTTATCAATGAATAAATTAAATATTTCTTAAAGAATCACATGATCCTCATATGTGAATAACAAAAATATAGTTATTTATACGTATTTTTAGAGGAGATAATAAAATATTAATTTTTTAATAGCTTAATTTTAAATTTAAAATAAATGAATTGACGTACCAAACATCATAATTGGTGAATTTTTTTATTTTTAACATAAATATAGAAAATTTTTCAATTATTTCATGATTGACAAGATTTTTATTTTTTTATTTTTTCTAATCCAAAAAATAACAATAAATTCTACGATACTTTAAATGTTAACTGAACAAATCGTCGTAAGAAATTTTTTTTATATAGTCTAATTGATTCCTGCACAAATCAGGACTCTGTCACTCAAATATCACATAATCAGAGTTAATGATTATCTTCTATGTCCCAGACATTGAGATCATCATCACCCCAGCCATCAATACCGTCAACTTCCGCATCAGTTAACTTTGGCGCTAAATTGCTGTTATATGTGTTTTTGAGCTCAGGTGTGACCTCGTCCAAATGAAATACCTTTGGCTTCTCTATAATAGGTTCCATATCAGTGAAGAAATCCATCTCCTCCACAGCTTCCTTCATAGGTTTGGAATGTTTAATATCAAGTTCCGAAATATCTGAAATGGGCTTTCTCGCAGGATACTTTTTAGTAGACAGTGTCATAGGAAGGCGTAGGAGCTCTTCTTCTATCACTATTACATCCGCTGCTTCGGCCGATTTTATTTCTGGTATGCTATTACTTGCATCCAAATCGTGAGCTTCCCAGTCGGACCAATTATCCTCTTCGGTGAAACTCACGTTTACCTCCGACTTATCCTCTCCTCCATCTGGAGATGGCCTTTCGGGTAAGCATAGCGTTGGCGCTTCGGGCGGGTTTGATATATTCGCACTTTTGGACGGAGTACTGAAAGTTACATGGTGATTTTTTTTACTTCTTTGAATTTTGTTTGGTCGGCCATCGGTGAATAACTTTCCCCGATTGCCACCAATGACCGTGGCTGCTCCAAGAATGGGAACTAGATCTGCTAATGAGCGCAACGTTGTGCTTACTAAGTAATCATCTGTGTCTTTAATTCCTACAAGAAGTTCTGGAAGAACGCGGTATTTGAGATCGTCTGTTTGTATTGTTTTAATAAATGAATTCAAATGCGTCAATAAAAGTAATCTGATGGGCGCATCACGAACACAGAACATTTGTAAAAGTTTTGGTACTAGGCATGCTTGAAAGGTTGATACAGACAACAATCCCGAATCATCATCCTTTTCTGCAACATATATTTCAGACTTATGTGTAATATACATTTAATTCAAGTTCAAGCTCATTTTAAAAATGAATAAACTATTTAAATTTTGCGTACCTTTTGGCCTTAGAATAAAAGGAAGAAATTTTGTTTGTGCTGTCTGATCTAACAAAACCATTCTAGATAATAATAATTTTCCTAATTGTTCCGCAACTATTTTTTCAGGAAAATGTTGTAGTTGAGAAACTAAATTTCTGTTATAAAAAAATATTTTAAATACAATTTTACAAAATTATGATATTTATTTCAATACTTACAAGAAGAATTCTTCCTTTTCATTCTCAGTTTTCAATGGCAGTTCAGTTAAAAATTCATAAATTTTCATGAAGTCATGTGTAAAAAAGGAGTGATTGATTATAGAGGACAATGTTGTATTTTGCAATTTTTGTTTACACAAATCTCTAAATTCAGCCAAGCCAGGAACATCATCTGAAAAAATAATTCTTGTTAAAATTTTAAGTTTTGGATATTTTTGCTTTTAAAAAACTTATAAAATAGCACCTTCATCTTTGAGTTTTAAAACATCTTCTGCTAAAACTGCAAAGGCATATTTATCAATAACTGATGGATCATTAGAAATAGATTGTATGACAGTTTCTTCATCAGGTGATATAGCATTCTCATATCGATAAGTCTTAATTTTCCTAAAATATGTAGTATTGAGTTCAGAGTTCCTGCACAGGTATTCTAAGCCCCCCAATTTCCAGCAACCTTCGCTGGTTACATAAATTGAACTACTGCAAACATTATTATGTGAACTTGAAGCGTTTTCATGAAGAAAAAGTAAAGCTCTTAAAATACTATGTAACCCTATACAAATTTGCAGTGTAGTTTGAGTGCCTATAACTTGCACCAAAGGTTTCACTTCTTCTGTGGCGAGGAAAAATTTACTGCCTTTCGACCAAGATGATACAAACTTCAAGATACATGGATGACGATGAATCATCAAATTCTAAAATAATGAAAATTAATTGTAAATAAACAGATTTATTTCTATCATAAATAAATAGAAAATTATAGATAAAATAGATAGCTAATTCTATAATTATCTATATAAATATTGAAAACAATACCTTAGCTGCCTTTTCCAAGGGTGAAGGTTTTCCAAAACTAGCATCAGAATGTAAAGAAGGTTCACTAATAAACACAGATAAATTTTGAGGGTTAGAGCCTTGTACATTAGAGCTGTGGTGTGTCCAGAAGTCGGTGATCTCGACAGCTTTATCCTCGATTTCTAAGCCACTTAAAGCACTCTTTTCGTTGCCCATAATGACCAATCTATTCGTTATTCCCTACTAAGGGATAACGTCAGGACAGCAATATGTTTAACTTAATGCAACCATTGTGAGTCTACGGCGGCCGTGAATCGGCATTGGATTTTAAAAACTTTAGACTAAGTACACGAAAGTACATATGAACATCCATTTACGCCATGTTCGCTCGATGCGGCAAGTTGCAAATGTGAATGGGTTTTATATGTATGTGTGTAACTATTCGTATATATGTGTACACTGTAACAGCGGCCATATTGATTTCTAAAAGGCGCGAATATTTTAAAGATAGACTTACGAGTTACTGATCTTGAAACATAGAAACTTTATTTTCGTAGTTAATACTAAATAAAATAATGTAACTTAAATAATATGACAAAAAGTTTAATTGTTCGCAAGTATGAAATTTTAAAGAAATATCACAAGATAGGTATGTTCTGTTTTGAATAAAGAAGATGAGAAGGTAAGTGATGAGTGGTGACATTGAAAGAAATAAGAAATCAATTTTTTTAGAGATAAGTTGTAATCAAAACCAAGTGTTTTCAGAGAAATCGCTCGGTTATGACTGCAACCATGTTTTAATTTACAATTCATTGCTGCTAAAGACAATAATTACACCGCAAGCGTAATGTTTATGCATTATTTTAGTTTTCTTCTTTCCTCACTCTCGTATCGTCCATTGCTCATAATGATGGCTATGTACCATATATGTAGTATTTTCTCCTTTTACTTTGAGCTGCCTTCCATTGACCAGTTCACGTAAATCACGCTGTGTCACTTATGTAATTGTCCATCTTCCCTTTTAGTAGCTCTTTAACAATATTTCCCAGGTCCTCTCATCCGAACTAATTTTTTCTTCCACATACACCAGTCGTTTACTTATTTTTCTATCCTTACTTTTTTTTTAATTATTAAGATCAGTTTTCCAATCTACAGAGTTGCGAGTGTTATGTCTGTAATATTTTTTCCGACACTTATTTCTTTGCTCCGTTATCATTAGATCACTTTCTTTTAAAACGCAGCCCACACAACGGTTCTATTTGATCGCTCATCATTATATTTGAAAAATCATCTCGTCGATCGAATAAATGAAAACACAAGTCTCCCTCGCCTTCCGTTCGCTTTTCTCCTCACTTCTTACTTACAATTAGTATTTTTTTTATGTATAAATTAACCTCTTTGTCTCGAATCTTCAATATCGATATAACATCGTACAAGAGGATATACAAATGGTTTTGAAGGAAATACCTGCACTGTAATTGCGTACCATTTCTTATAGATTGTTATATAATTGATTTTCTTTTCATTTAATTTACCTTTATATTTATATAATCAATACGACAAAATGATTTTGATGAAGTTATTGTATACGATCATTCTCATTCGCGCTATTTCTTTTATTTTCTAGTTTTTTTTAGTAAAATGGTATTACGCGAATCAATAATACAATTCTTCGATTAAATGTCAAGTCAATCTTATCTTCTTTCGACATGAAAAATGTCTCATGAACACTTTTACCCCTTAAATCTATACAATGTCATGTTAAATGATACTCTTATTTCCTTCCTTCTATACCCATACAAAATTACATCCCATATTAGTTTTTTAGTCACAAAATTAAAAAAAGACAAATTTTCTATTTGCTTCTTTTGCGCGTACCATTAATAATGAGTTCAATGAAAAAGTAAGTCGTGCAGAAAGATAAGAAGTCTCATTTTAAGATTAATATCTTTTTATTTATTTATTTTTGTTTTCAATTCATTCTCTCATTTTTACTTGAACGTAAATTTTTTGTTTGTCATCGACGTGTACATCGCGTTTCAGGATATCACCATATTTTATACCAACTACTTTTCACAAAAAATGCGCTACTACTACCACCCGTCGCAAACAGCTTTGACTGCAGAGACGGAAAAATCAAGGTCAAAAACTTAATGAGTTTTTAAAATAATACAAAAATCGAGGAATCGTATTATAGTAATAGTTAAAAGAAAGTAATTAATGATTGTTACATAGACGTTCCCGCGCCACATGCAACGACGCAAAAATAAAAGAAAAAAGTATTGACTAATCCTTTAAAAAATTCTTTCATTAAACTTCTTATCAAACAGAGATCTGAACGGAAAATTACAATTAGCAAAATGAAAGTAAAAAGAAAGTTAAAAATAACTTAATCGCTCTTACATTGCTCATTACATTGCTCATTATTTGCGTGATTTTTTAAATACCATCGTTTTGTTTAAATAAGTTAGATACTGTTTTTGTTACACTCGTTTTATTAGAATGTATTATTCGAGTTTTACTCAAGGACAGATAAAATTTACAGGCACTTCATGGGTTGATTCAAGGGTCTGTCTTTTCATGTCTTACTTTCACATCATTTTCGAAATCCATTTATTTTTAGATAAGGAGTCTCTTAACGCTGGCTTACGATAACTTACATAAACAAAGACTATCATAGCTAAATAGATTCGTTTTACAATTATACCTTTCCCCACCCTTCACTTTTAAATTCACAGACACACAACTTTCAGTCTTCGAGTAAAACAATATCTACAGGACACGTATTGTCAGTCGCAGTAATAATCATTCGTCAAGTTAGCATCGCTCTCATTCAGTTCAATTACCACTGGACACAAACTGTTTGTTTTAAAGTATAACAAAATAAAATAAAAAAAATAAAAAAAACAAAGTTTTTTCCAGCTCAAGAGACATCTTGCTTTCTCTCGATTATCGCGTATTTTTATAAATAAATCTCGCTTTCTAATACCAAACATTGTCAATAACCAGTCTTTACATTTATAGTAAACAAAAGAACAGACCCCCGTACCGATACCCGCGTATGCCTTTGATACAATACTTTTTCTTTATTGAAAGAAAAAGACGGTATCACCTCACACATTTAGCAGGGTGATCAGATGGTGATTTTTCATCTTTTACACTCTCGTGTAAATTAAATCATATTTAATGAATGAAAAAGACAAAAACCGCCACCTGGGCAGCCTGCATTTAAGCACTAGGTATAATTTTACATTTAACCCACACAATCTTTTACATTTGCATTACGCATTGCCTCATTCAAGCAGCGACACCTTCGTCCGCTGAATGTACACGTGCAAACAAATACGTAGTAAAACAATTAGGAAAAATGATAATTATTAATAGTTATAATAGTTATATAGTAGCATGAAAAACATTGTTAACATCCTTTTTTCTTCTTGTCTACGAAATTGTTGTCGCCCAAGTAATGAATGAAAATGTGTATGGACACAAAGTCGATCATCTACGTTGACTACGTAAATCCTTAAATAGTAACAGATTTTACGGAGTAACGTACATTTACATAGGTATATTTCAATTCATGTCATAAATTTATGCAAGACATTTCCCGGTAATAAAAGTTTTTTTTTTGTAAAAAGAAATTTACAGAGCGTACCAAAGATTTTAATAGACATACGACACAGCGTTAAGGGTCGGTGGTACGTTTAGACTTAAAAATTCTCATTGTTTTACATTAACTATCATTGCAATTTCGCGACGCGACATGCAATTTCTTTTCTCGCTTTAGCCTTTAATTACTTATCATGAAAAACATTCGTATTGGATGTCGTCGAAACGACTGGCAGTAGATTCCAAACCTTAAGAAAAGAAAACTTCGGATCCAGTCTTTCCGTCCTGAAGTCGAGCTTTTTTTGAACGCTACGAAAAATCGATTTAATCCGATTTAATAAAAACTATGCAACCATGGGATTTCAGTTTAATTAAACGTTTGCCTTTTATTAATTATCTCAGTTTCGTCTTTATATAATAATAATAATAATAATAGTAATAATAATAATAATAATAGTAATAATATTAATAATAATAATAATAGACGATCTAATTAGAACGATAACGGAAAAAATGTACAATTCTTTATTTGTTGAGATAAGTGGCTTTTTTTATATTTTTTTTCTTCGATCAGCCTTGGCATAAATAGTGAGTCTTATGCTGCACTTTCGATACTTCAAAGCATTACACAGCAGCTATAAATGGTGAATAATTCGTAACCTGTGCGAAAGGCGAGGTCAATTGTAGATTTGCAAACGATACTGTAAACCATTATTTCCTATTCTTATTTAAAGACCATACAAAGTTGCGACCACATCACAGATTCCTACTCCGAAGTCGATTCTCACACGTTTATATTAACAAAGCAAAAGACAGTCTTTTAAAGTCGTTTGCCATGTTTAAAAAAGAAAACGAGAACACTTTAAGCACTTTTTCTTTTATCATCGCCTCGCATGTAACGTATCATTGACGAGTCGCTTTGCGTCGCTATGTGGCTTTGTCTGAATAAATGTCTCTAGTATCGACAATTTGCATGTTTCAAAATCTAGGCAGGATAATTTATCGCCCACATATTGAAGGCGCTTTGCTTCGAATTTCTGCACTATGCTGAACGTATACAAACTTTACACTTGCATCTTTTTTTTAAATATAATTCCCACCAATATTGAAAGCGTTGACATAACTTTTGTCGGGCCAACTTGATAATACTCTATTGGATGAGACGACGCATAAGTAACACTTTAACGTCATTATTTTAAGTGATCAAATTTAAAAAGAAATTGCTTTTGTCGCTTTTAGTCAACTCAATTGTAACTTTGTAGCATCTGATTGAATAAATCGACATAAAGTTCTAGCTCATATTTTTTTCTAACATTAGGTGAGTCAAGAGCAAATTCAAATAGAAAACTCTTTCATTCTCTGTAGTTGTTATCGTGAGTGGAGGATCAACAGCCTCACATATAATTTTTTGTCTAACTTGGACAACTTATTTTGAAAGACCAGTCCTTGTTTATATATTATTTCGATTCATTGGTGTGTTATGTTTCATGAATGAAGATATATTTGTTGATTTATTTTAACTAAAAATCGAGGAGTTTACGTCTCCTTACTCGTTCTGATGGCTTACTTCTTCTTTGTTGTCATTTTCTGGTGGATTGGCATTGCTTTTACTTCCGCTAGATTGATTTGCAGCATTATTATCAGAAATTTTATCATTGTGTGAATCCACTTTATCATTAGAATCCATTTTTACGTTACCTGTAGCAAAATTGCAAATCAAGAATTATAATTCTTAATTGCTAAAATAAATTTTCTTTTCATTTGAATCGTTTACTTATTAAACATTTAAACGGTTTTAAAAACTATACATAAATATCTTTAAATTTACATGGTTCAATAATTTAATCATCTTACAAATAAACGATTCACGTAAAACGAGTAACATTGAAATTAAATCTCACTTTGTCCCGAATAATATTGCTGTTGCATTTTCATGTTGCGCTGTTGTTGCTGCTGTTGATGAATGTTAGGCCTGTGACGGTTCATCTGAGACTGCTGCTGCTGATTGGGCATACAATTTTGTTGTTGACCTTGTTGCGAGTTGTTTGGGTTGGGGCCTGGAGGAAAGGGCACTACAGGTCGTTGAATCGGCGGTGGGTAGCGTTGTTGTGAAGGCTGAATACTTCCTCGAGGCGGCATTCCCATTCCTCTTACATTTTGCTGTAAAACCTTAAAGGGTTACAGTTTACAATTCTAATGAGATATTATTAATTGTGATCATTATCCACGAATATATGTTATTCAAAAGTATGTTAGGGATTAAATTTGTAGGATGACGAAATAAAATGGTACATACGTAGTTAGTGTAGCTGCTTACCAGAGCAGACTGACCAACACCTTGATATTGCTGGAATTTATGGTGTTGCGTTGGGCTTGGTTGTGGTTGCTGTGAAGAAGACTGTTGCTTTCTTGATTTTGGTGATGGTATTTGTGGAGCTGCAATTTTTTTAAAATCATTTTTTAATCTTTCTGTTTAAAAACATTTTTTGCTATTGCTTTTTATAAAACAATTGTTTATTTAATTATTGCTTACTCGAGTTAAAAACTGATGCAAGTACATCTTGTTGATTTCCTGACGGACTCTTAAGTTGTCTCGGCTGATCTTGTTGTTGATGCTTGTTCAGAAATGTAGCTGCAGCATTAGCCGGACCAGGTAGTCCGCCAGTAGGATTGCGGTATTGCTGAGCTGCGGCTGCCGCGGCTATCTGCAGTCCCGATCCCGATAAGAATTGTGAGCTAAAATTCTGAAGACCTACAGGGGCCGCATTGCCAGTTGCTAGACTTTGGCTGTGTTGACCAAATCCTTGCAAACTGTAGTGAGCTCCAGTTTGTTGCGCTGCCCCACCAGGTTGATAAAATCCTGTTTGCGATCCAGAAAAGACATCTAACAATGAAAACATGTTTTTAAATAATACATCAAATAATTATCTTCTGGATACCAATATTTAAGCATGCCAATTACGTGTCCTTACCAGCAGAAGTTGCACTATAATAATTGTTTGCTGATGGTTGAACATTTGGTCCTGGTCTTTGTACGAGTTGTGAATTACCCATGTAGCTACCACTTACTCCCAGCACTTGGTTTGGATCGTACGGAATGTATGCCAGCTGTTAAATAAAAAAAATACAGTTATTGATTAATGATGGCATTATTAGAATTTAAAACTAAAAAAACAAACAAGGATATAATAACTCACTTGATTGGGTTGTGGAGGTGCTGATGGTGCTTGAAAATGAGGAGCCTTCGTTCCTATAGCACCAATAGGTTGGGAAGATGGCTTGACACTTGCTGACATCAAGGAATTGGATGACGAACTAATAAGTACGGTATTTGGATTGTTACTTAATTGTTGATTCTGTCCAAATGGAGGTGCAGCAGCTGCAGTCTGTTGAACATTTAAAGAAAAACATTCCTAAATAATGTTCTACAAAAAAGGATTTAAATAAATTAATTTATAGATATGAGATTTATACGTACGAGGCGATATTGCGATAGATTGCTCTGGTAAATGTCTGGTGTGGGTGCATTGGGTGCATGGGGTGGAGGTGGTTGCTGCAGATACATATTTTGCTGATTGAAGGAGCTTTGAAGTGAAGCAGCATACGGTGGGTATTGCGTGAACGGCGATCTGCTTTGGTCCAACTGGAATGCACCGTAGAGTCCACCCGCTTGAGCAGACATTTGACCCGAACTATTGAAAAGGACGGCTGGAGGCGAGGGAATTGCCGACATGCTGCCATACTGTGCCGCCGCTTGCGATCCCGGATACTATAAAAAGTTTTAAAACATTAAAAACCGACGTAATGATTCAGGAATTAATAAATTGAAGTTATTAAAAAATATTTTTTTGGAAAAGTGCTTAAAGAATATAACTGTTTTAGAAGTAAACCTAAAAAAAGAGGATAATGAAATAAGTAAAAATTTTACTTTAGCATTTGCGAAAAAAATAAATAAATAAATAAAATAAAATGAAAGTCATGCCAAACAAGCATGAAATGAAATAGTGCTATATAAGAAAATAAAATTGATGCAAATAAATATCTAAATAATGTATGCTCCAAACGCAAATAAATATCAACATAAAAAAGTAAGTAAAAAGTTCAATAAAGCCTATCAAATATGGAAAGTAACCTGATAATTGATGTGCGAAGGTTGGCCACTGGAGTTAAATGGTGGGGGACTCAATGGTCCCTGAAGACTAGCGGGTGGGTGGCCAATCGGACTTTGACCGGGCCCAATTGGACTTGGTCCTGGGACCGAGGAGCCAGGTTGTGCTCCACCACCACCGGACGTCTGTTGCTGCGGCTTCACCTGCGGGGGAACCAGCTGCGCATCAGGCAAAGAGTCAGCGTTTTCCCCACACGGGACATGATCAACGATAATTGTTAAAAAAACATTTTTTAAATATATCTCACTTTCGTCATCGTTAATCCTGCTAGTACAATGTATTATTATTATATTTATTTATTTATTTATTTTTTTTTGTTCAGAAGTAAGTTCGACGATGACGGAAGTAAAATAGACATAATGGTATATACATGAAATGGCAATGAAATGTATTTATGATAGGAATGAATTTGACATGCAAACTTATTCCATGAGATTAAATGGTAAAAACTATCAGCATATTTTTTAATTTTTAAAATGATCAATTAGTTTTAGTCAATTGGAAATTAAAATTAGGTGAAAATCTGAAATCAATAATTTAACTTTAAAAATGTTGAAGTATGAATGAAATAAAATATATGTGAAACTCATCGCCATTTAATTTGCATACATAGAAGGAACAAAATAAAATGATGTAAGAGGATTCTTACCTTGCATACATTTGTAGAAGTGGCGATTTCGCTCTTCATGTTGCCCTGATTGTACTGCTGGTGCGTGCTGTACCCATCATCAACGTCGCTGCTCTCGAAGGCTTGAGGAAAGCTGTTGGCAGTACTGACAACGCTACTATCCACCTCGTGTTCCACAACGGTGGGCATCGGCGGTGCATTCTCCCACACCTTCTTTACAGAGGCTATCTTGAGATTAAGCTCAGCCGTGGAAGGAGAAATGGTGCTTTGTCCACCAGTAATATGCATCGACCTGGGCATGCCCAGACTTTTGCTCTTATCCTCGGTCAGCTGCGAGAGATCTGAATCAAACGTAAAGTCCAGCTTCATGTCTGCGTTGTCCTCTTTGTTGTTGAACGAGAGTGGCATTTGTATGGGCTCTTGCTGCTGCTGGGGTAACTTGTCTTTTATGAGCTCATTGGGTTTGTTGGAGAAGGCAGCTGCTAGCGCTTGCTGTTGATGCTGTTGCTGCAACTGAGTGTTGTCGTCTTCCATGTCGTTCGTGCGCTTATCTCGCGCCTGCGCCTTTATATGATTTGAGTATTTGGATTTGATGGCCATGTCCGCCGTGGATCCCACTGTATTCTTTGTGTTCTTTGAATAATTGGTATTTTCAAAAATAAGAGTTTGTACAGGTGGCGAAGAGGAGTCGGCTCCGCTCTTATCCTGACCAGAGCTCGGATCCTTCACTTGAGGTATTTTTCCGCCACCTACCTTGTCGCAGTTGGGCGAATTGCGCTGACTGGCGCCGGTGGTACCCCCCTGCGACTCGGACTGGTTCGCCTCATGCTCGGTCACGGCGGTGTTCTGCCCTGCCGCTGTCAGGCCCGACATCAATTGTACATCAGCGGGCACTGCAGCAATGGCGGGAGACGGTGGCGAGCGACTCGAGGCTCCACCTGTGAAAGGTTTATCCCAAGCATTGACGGTAGGTGGTGGCGGTACGCCGCCCGGCGTATCTTTAATGGTATTGGCTTGCTGGTTTTGTGCCTTACCAGTGGTGGAGTCGCCAGATTCGTTTCCACCGGGCCCACCTTGCTGATGCTGTTGTTGCTGCTTGGCCAGGCGCTGCTTTTGGAAGCGAGGGGCGAGCTTCTGGCGGCTTGTGTTGCGCTCGGCATGGCGCTCATATTGCTTCGGTGGGGCGCCTCCACTACTAGTTTGACCGAGCAAATTGGGCACGTTTTGTGCTTGTTGCTGCTGCTGAGACTGCTGGGATTGTGGTCCATTCGTTTTTGACTTGGAACGGTCTCGCTCACCGCGATCCTTATCCCTATCCCTTCGACCAAGTTTCGAGCCCTGTTGCTCTTCTTTTTGTTGCTGCTGACGACTCGAATCCTTTACATTTTTCTTTGACCTAACTTCTTGAAATCCGTCAGCATCAATCTTGCTATCATCTGCCATAGTTGCACAATCGTCAGCGCCGATACAATTACTGTCTATATCTTTTGATTGTTTGTTGTTAATATCGTTCAATGCTTGATTAATAAGATTTGGGTCGTTCAATTTAATCTCATCAATCCTATTAACTGTCGCATCCTTGTTCATCATTGACTTAATGTTATTTATGGGTGCACTGTTTGCTGAGCCCTGACTTCTTGGTCTACCGTTTTGCACTTGAGTATTTTGCATTAACGGTGGTATGTTATTTGGATGATGATTGCGCTGTGATCCATCTCTGTTACCGCCTCTGTCGGAGGCATTTTGCGCGTTACGACCTTTATCACCGCCAAGGCCCCGATTCTGAACATTGGAAGACTTAGATCCTTTGTCCCCTCTTGGCTCTCGATCCCTGTTTCCTCTTGGTTCTCTGCCATGTTGATCGCGGTTATTTCCAGATTGCATATTATTTCCTGCAGGCTGTCTACCTCCAAAAGCTTTGTTTGAACGAGGACCATGACCATCTTTTCTATCCTCGGGGTGCTCTTCGCTGTTTTCTGAAGTAGTTTCCCAATCCTCATTACCAACATCATTTAAATTTTGTTTGTTGCTGGATGCATTGTTAATGTTATTCAAACCTCTTGATCCTCGACCCCTTCTGCTACGACTTCTTGTTCTTTTGGATCTGGAGTCTTCTTTCTTCGTGGATCTCGATGCAGGTGGTCCGCCAGGTTGATTTCCAGGTGCACTACCTGAGCCGTGATTAGCATTGAGTTGATTCGGCGACTTAGCATGCCTACCAGTGATTCCAGCAGTTAGCGCCTGCTGCTTGGCGATTATTTTGTCGTCGGCAGACTCGGGTTGATTGACCGCGTTTCCGGCGTCCTCGTGCTCGGATGGACTAGGTGTTGAGGAATGTTGCTGCTGACCACTGGTATGTTTGTCGTCAGCTCGTTCCGTGGAAAAGGGGCTTTTGCTGGGGGGCGGCCCATAACCCTCAATGCGTGCACCGGCGGCGCCCCCCGTAGGGGCGGGTGCTGCTCCCCTGTTGTTGCGAAATCCACCGCGACCGCGACGCGAAGGCTCGCCCGAAGGTGCAAAGCCCTCGCGACTCGGTCGTCCCGAACCACGTGTATCATAGTCTCCTCCTCTTTCGGCTCTTTTCTCATTGCGCGACTGATTATATTCTCCGCGCGGTTGCGGATCATCCTTTCTAGAAGTCACGGCGTTACGATTTCGTTCATCCTTGTCTCCCTTGGAAGCCGTAGGCTTGGGCGATCTCGTAGAAGGTCTCCTTTCGTCTTTGCTCGACTCGGTAGATCCGGACACGAGTTCATCTCCGCTAAGCTCTGAATCAGTACGTTCGTAATTGCCACCAGCGCCTTTTGCAGAACTCGCCCGACCTCCAACTGATCTCGGGCCACCGGCACGACGGCCTCCACGAGCTGGAGGCTCTGTACCACGCCAGCGTTGTCCGAAAGTATTGTATGCACCGCCAGCGCCTGAGGCACCACCGGAGCTACCGCGATCACCCCGTTCACCGTTTCCAGCAGCATTGTTGCCTCCACCACCGCCCCACTGACGAGCACCTCGAGGTTCACTACCACGTGGTCCACGAGATCCACTGCTGCTCGCCCGGTTACGCGAGTTCTTTTCACGTTTATCATCTTTCTGATCATCTTTCTCAACATCATTGTGTCCCTGATCAAGGTCGTTACCCGGGCGTTTGTTATCGATGCTTAATTTCTCAATGCTTTGCTTAAGATCGGTGATCTTTTTATCATCATCTGCGTGTTGCGTTTCCATCATACGCTTTTCTTCTTCTTCCTTCTCAAAGGTGGGAGAAACAGCATCAGCCCAAGCTGTTTTGCTCTCTATGATATTGCGATTATTTTCAGGTGTGCGCTCGTTCTTGTTGCGACCCCACGCTTCTCCACTTGCGTCCTTTTTCATCTCATTAGAAGATTGTTCATTGTTCTTTTGGGAGTCTTTCTTTTCGAGTGGATCACTGCCACGCTTTAATTGAGTAAGCCCCCGCTTGACCTCTTCTTGATCTAATTTATCCTTGGTAACCGGGCCGGGTGGTTGACGCCTGTCGCGCGGGGGCGGTGGTCCCTCCCTATCCCGATCCCTATCTCGGTCTCGGTCCCGATCGCGAATGTCCTCGCGAAAAATATCACGCTGCTGCTGTTGTTTGCCTTTTCCATCTTCATAGTCGGAAAAATCATTACAGGCTGCCCAGGAACTGCTGCCACTATCACGCGATTTATGAAAGCCATCGTCATCTGCACCACGAAGTGAAGTTCTCGAATCCCGGGAAGCTCTGCTATCGCGCGAATCTGGGCGTTGCGGCCGCTCACTTCTAATTTGCAGCGGTTCATCATTTGATCGCGGCAGATCACTACTACGTCGACTGTCATTCGCTGAACCGGAAGATCGTTCATCATGCGAGCGGCCATCGCGACGCTCTTCGCGCCATTCTGGACCGGATTCGCCACGACTACCAGTACTTTCACGACCATGTTGAATTGGAGTAGACGACTGTTGATCATCAAAAGAGTCTTGTGAAGTTGGACCCTAAAACATTTATAGAAACACGTAAATTAAGTAACTTTGTAATAGTTGTAATATAATGCATTAAGTTACTATATATTTAATGATTATTATAAATAATCAATGCGCTACCTTTGAATAGTTGTCGTAATCTTTCTTGTCTCTTACATCTCTATCGCGCAAATCTCTGCCTTCTCTCGCATCTCTGCCCTCTCTCGTATCTCTGCCCTCTCGCGTGTCTCTGCCTTCAGACTTATCATCATAGCTTCGACGCTCGCGTTCACTGCGCTCTGTATGATCTGCCCAGTTGCCAACATCTCTACTTAACCCATGTCTGTCCTCATATTCATAATCTTTGTAACGGTCACCACCTCTGCGTGGATAATCATCGTAGTATCCATCAGATCCTTTACCCCTCGGAGGTTCATATCCGCCGGGACGGTGTCGATCGCTGGGATGTCGGTGGCGCTCGTCTGAACGCAAGGGGGCACGCGAAGACGGTCTACTAATGCTGCCATCATCGTCAAGCGGTCCTGATACATCCGAATCCGCGCGTGTACGTCGTGGTGGTGCTGTTAACGGATGACCCGACTTCATGCTACTACCTATTTTCCAAATTCCCAGAAAAAGATGAAAAAAACTTGGTATTATTACATTAAGTGCAAATCGGGGATTAAGGGGACAGAACAAAAAGATGTTTCTTGATTGCCTATCGAATATACAAAAATTATTTTAGCAACAAGGAAGTTCATGCAGTAGTTTTCGTTTTTCCATAAATCTGAAGATATGTACAGTCACTATTTTTAAAAGTAATTTTTAATTCATAAATTTTGTACAAAATCGATAGTCAATATTTTGAAGATAGTAATGATTAAATACATATTTATAAATTTCGATCGAAGCAGCCAATTCTATTTGTAGCAGAGATATGCAGGATGTGCAGTTTTAAGAGTACCATGTGTTATACGTGATAAGCCTTTAAAAGGAAGTTGGTGTAAAGTATTAATAAAGTACATTGATCTGATAATAGTTTTTCCACAATGAACTAAAAATACTCTTTTGAATACTACATTCCAGCACATAAATTACAACCAACTACAAAGTTATAAAATTAAAACATCGTTAACTGGTTCATAAATAGTACAAAGCAAAAAAGAAAAAAAAAAAAAATACGAGCGAGATTTACTAACAAGAGCTTAGAGGAACAGGATACAAAAAAGGTTCTTGGTTATTCCTGATGTGCGAATATAATAAAAAAAAAAAAGGTCACAAAATATGTACAATAAGAGAGTAAGGCTATTAAAGAAAAAGAGATATAGAGTTAAATCGCTGAATGACACGTACTCAATGAGTTAGAATGGTTATGGACCCATCGACTTGGGTCGTATTGCTGCGAAAATGAAACTGGCTGCGAGCGATCGGCGCTGGGGGACAGCCGGTTATTAGAAGCCCCACCTGCTCCAGCGCCGCTTCTCTCCGCCTGCTGCTTTTGGAATCTCGGCGGCAGATTGCTCTGAAAGTGTCGGGAGAATGCCGGCTCTCTCATCTCCCGCTGATCGCGATCGCGATCGCGTTCACGCTCGCGTTCGCTGCGGTTGTTACCTACGCTGCCGCCGGCGGATTGTTCGCCGGCCTGCTGCTGGCGCATGAAAGAGGGACGGTCAATCTGGCGGAACTCACTTGTCGACTGCTGGCCCGTGGACGATTGATCGCGGCCTCCCTTGTTCTCTGGTTCTTTACTGGCTCCCTCCGAGGACGAAGTGCGGGAGCGCTCGCGAACTTCGCGATTCTCGCGCTCTCGCTCCCAGTCAGGCACGGGAATGATCGATATAGGGGTAGTTGAGCCCGCTCCTGGTTTATTGCTATCGTTAGCTTGACCTCCTTGTCGTTCTTCATCTTTCTGCTTGTGTTTCTCTTTAAGTTTATTCTCCAGATCTTGCAGTTTCTTTGCAGCAGCCTGTTTCGTGGATTCTTGAAATCGTTTCTCTTCTTCCTCTTTGCGTTGACGAGCGCGCTCCACAGCCGAGGCGACATTTTCGACAACTTGTTCGCGACGACGTTGGTTCCAGAGATCATCGTCGTCATTTCCAGCTAGAATGTTAAAATTAATAAATAATACGCATCTTCTTTGCATTAATTACCTAGATATTATATTATAAAAAAATATTTTGCAATTACCTCTGAGAGAATGCCCAGAGCGTATTGGTTGTTGAGGTGGATAATTGGATGGTGGTGGTCCAGGAGGCCCGCGAAAATCGCGTGACATCGGGCCTTGATTGTTCCACGAGCGCAGAGTTTGCATCTCGCTTCTCGGTTCATTTCTGGTCTCGTTTCTGGGTTCATTCCGTCCGACGACACTTACATTGTTTTCTTTTTGTTCCTTCTCCCGAACGTTCAACTCTTTTTCATCTTGAGTATGCTTATCAACTTGCTTATCTTGGTCTTTTTTGTTGTCGTCGTTTTTCTGGGTTGAGCCCGTAGGGTCGCTGTCCGCCTCGTCGTCGCTGAACGCTAACTTTTGATTGTAGTCAATATCATCGGAGGCCGTCCAGCCGGCATCGCGTGAAATGTCATCCATACGTGACAAATCCTCTTCTTTAATAATCGGCTGGGTAATAATTTCTTCCTTGACTGGTGGGGATGCACGATCGCGCTCTGCACGCTGCTGCTGGGCCGGCAATCGTTCACCCGGATAATTGAAGCGAGGTCGCGGTCCACCTGCAGGGAACTGTGCCGGGAAGTTACCACCTGGGAAATTGCCTTTATACATCTGCAAAAACATTTATATTTGCAAACTTTAGGATGAATCAATTTTATAAATATTTTTTTCTTTTTTAACGTAAAATAATTATCTTACGAATGGAGGAATGATTCCCCTGTAGTGGTGCATGTTAGGTCCTACTTGGTTTGAGGCGGCTTGATTGTTTTGAGGACCTGCATACTGGCCTGCCTGGGCCATGCCCATGCCTTGCGACTGGCCCAAGTTCGACCGTCCTCCAGTGACAGCATCGAGTTGACCTGGCGATGTTACGCCATGACCCGGGGGGCCCTGGGCCCCCGGAATATTCCCACTTCCGGCCGCTCCTGCTACTGCTCCTGCACCTGATCCGCCTGTTATGCGGCTTCCACCTTGTATCCAGCTTCCTTCGGCTATTTTTTAAGTAAATATAATTTTATTATTTTACTACACTATACGCTTGCTTCATTTTTGTTATAAAAAAAAAATAAAATGTTATTTATGCAAATAGTAAGTATAACATACTTTGGGGACGTAGGCTTGGCCCAGGACCGTATTGTGCGTTTTCGCGATTCTGTGGTTGTTGACCTGCTACTCCACCTCCTAAATAACACAGCAAATAGTATATTTATTAACAAGAACTGCAAAAGATATAAAGCAAATACTCTATAAATTGGATGTGTGAATTGGAAAAAAAAAAAATTAATTCTATTAATTCACAGCAATTACATAATCACTCACATTTAATATTGATGCATCACTATCATTGATTATAATTAAATAAGCATAAATATGTAAATAAAAAAAAAAAATTAAGATTAATGAAATAAAGTAATATAATCATTCCAAAAATAAAAGATGACATTAAATAAAGATGTGGACATTCTTAAAATAATACAATTTTGAGAAATAGTTTATTCTGTCTTCGAAATGAAAGACAAGTGCTACAAAAACTTCCACTTCCAATGTTATTGACAAAAATAAAAGTCGGAAGACTACAAGGAAAAATAAATTTACTACATTAGAACAAAACGACCCAATTTGTAATATTCAAATTGAATATAAATTAACCAAAAGACTACATGTTCAAAAAAATTGGAATTTTTGAAGAACAATAATCATAAAAGCAATTAAGAAAATAAATGAAACTAGGGGACATTATAATGACATAAAATCGAGGATAAGGGGTTGTAATAAAAAAAACAAAGAACTCTTAAAAAAAGGTGCGATAAGTAAGATTAACAATATGAGATATATGTGAACAAATAACGAAATAATGTGCACAGATGTGTAGCACAACTAGTGGTGGCAAGCACAACAGCCCACCTGAGTGGTTGTGAGAATACAACTGTTGTTGTAGAATTGATTGGTGCTGCGCAGAGCTTGATATAGCATTTGCAGCCGTGGAGGAGGTTTGCTGCTGACCTTGACTCTGAGTCGAGACAGAGGCAGAAGACTGCCCGCTGAGGCTGGGAAATTCGTGTTGGAACTGTGGAGACTGATGAGCAAGAAAGCTCAGTCCGAGACTGCCTCTTGCTCCTCTCCCTGATTCCACAAGCCCCGCATAACCAATCGCTGCAGCCACAGCATTCAAAGTATGCACCAAGATTTAGTTACTTGATAAATTTATGCATTTATGAATATTTTGTTTAGCACATCCATTCTGACTGCCAATAAGTAGTCAAATATTTACAAGAATGGTTTTGGTATTACATTCTTTTCCAAGTCTAACTAATTTATAACATCCACTTCCTCGATTATTTATTCTGTTACTGATAAT
Organism: Sycophila texana; assembly: GCA_035582955.1. Lineage (NCBI taxonomy): Eukaryota > Metazoa > Arthropoda > Insecta > Hymenoptera > Eurytomidae > Sycophila > Sycophila texana. The sequence goes on from JAWWEN010000009.1 coordinate 4,496,679, forward strand.
AAAAAAAATTGTAGTTGTTTATTCAAAATTAGAATAACTTTTACACAGCAAACACTTTTACATTTCATAAAGCTAAAAATTGCATCAAGCAAAATTATTTATTTGCTTACACTTTGAACATATAAGTTCACCAAATTATTTGCTGCACACAATTTGAAATTCATACTTCAGTTAATATGAAAACAAAAATAAACAATCTTAACTCACCAGCATCTCCTGGTCTGCTCATGATTGCACTCCATGATGACTTGCCTCCTTCGGATGGATGTGAAGACTGTAAATTGCTCTGTTGCCCTGGCAGTGGTGGATGCTGTTGTGGGGTCAGAGACGCAGGAGTGGGTCCTGTTGCACATTGTGCTGATGAATTGGTCTGTCAAAACAAGATTCATTAAAATAAATATTTATTTATTTAATCATTAATGGGTTGCCTGATTTATTACAAACAATACACATCAATTTTTACTCTTATTTTAATTTAATTTTTTTTAAATAATTCAAATAAATAAATTTTAGTTTTATGGAACTTTAGATGTATTGACATTGTAATCACTTACAGTAGTGTCAGATGGGGTTGTTGATGTTACAGTACTAGTTGTAGGTGCTGAATCCTTATTTGTGGCCCAACCACTTCCACCACTAGGTACAAGACTAACAGCTGGATCACTGCTGCTGGTTTCACTTCTTAAACTGGGCAGATTAGCAGGTGGTCGCCGTGCCGAGGGCACCTTTCCCAAGCTTTGCATTCCATGTTTGCGAGGTACTGCACTTTTTTGCTGGTGTTGTTCCAAAGATTCTCCCTATAATATTGTACAGTATAATTATGAATCTGATTAAAAATATCATGATTATAAATTTAAGTTTTCTTACCCTGCTCGACCTGTACAAACTATTGATATCTATAGATTGGTACTTTGTCTTTCCTTTCTCCCCCTTCGACACAATCCCCGACAGAGTAGACATGCTGTCTGCAGGCAACCATTTAGTACTACTCAGACCCAACGAACGAACCCTTTGTCTATAAAACAAAAAAAATATATAAAATTGAAATTATTGATAAAAAATATTCAGATTTAATTTTAATTTTAAAAATATATCATACAATAATTAAAATTTACTAATTTTTTTTTTTTTTTTTTTTTTTTTGTAAAAGGACTTTAGTCCGTATAGAAAATAAATAAATAAAATAAAATGGTCATAATAAAATTTTTGCAAATTTTATGACCTTTGTTTGAAAGACTGAATTTACGAATGTCTTGTAATTTTACAAGCTACTTCCTTACTATCTATAAAAGAAAAACTGTTGAACAAAGAATTTTTTACTTCAAAAAAAAAAAAAAAAACAAGTAAGATTGAGAAACCAACAGGTGAATTTGAAGTATCGCATCATTGCATCACTGCATCACTGCATTTTAAATTCATTTTGAATAAGCTTTTCAAACATTATCTCGACTAAGCTTGCTCAAAATTTCATTCCCAAAATTAGCATTAAGTGCTCGTAAGCACTTGGCGAGTTATGAACCAATTCTGTTTTTATCATGTTTGCACTGAAGCGATCTCGACAAACCCGCTGGAAAACACAAGCAGTCAACGAAACTGATAAGAAGAATGCTTTGGTCGAACAATTGTCATTGTTCCGCACGCCTCCATCTTCCATCCAAGGGTTGAAAGGGTCAGATTAAATAATAAAAGGTAACACCTCTACGCGATCTCGACGTCTCGATCCGCCTTCCTGGCTGCGAGTATTCAAAGACGAGAGTACTACGACCGAGGGCGTCGCGTCTCACTCGGTCTGCCTTTTTTTGTCTTTCAGCCTGGAGCCGCGTTACTCGGTGTGAGTGCGCGCTGCGCTACGGTGCGTAGATACTCGCACCCGTGTACGTGCCTACGATCGCTGCGAAATGTAATGCGCGCAAAATGCCGCGGCCAAGGCGAGATAGAGAGACAGAGAGAAAGAGAAAGAGCGAGGGTCGGCGAAGGAGCGTGTGTATACGTGTGCCGGTGTGCGTGCGCGCGGAGAGTTCGCTGGCCGCCGCCACCGCCACCGCCGAGATTCTCTCGAGCCTCGAGGCGAGCCACGAGCCTGCCACAGCTTTGTCCGGCTCGCCGAACCTTCTTTCCCTCCCTCTCTTTCTCTCTCTCTCACTCTTCTTCCTTCCGTTTACGGCCGCCCCAGAGATCGCACCTTGTTCTCTTCCTGCCTCCGAGAGCCTCGATGCGTGAGGGAAAAGGGCAAATGAAGCGGATCCAGTGCAGGCAGGGGGAAAAAAAGAGAAAACGGTAAGGAGAGATTGTATGCGTGTGTTGAAAGCGCAACGACGGCGCTGAACTGGAGTTGCTCTAGAGGAAAAAACGAGCAAAGAGGGAGGAAATTCTTCTCTCGGATTCTTCCGAGAGAGCGAGCGGGCAGCGGCGGCAGTGGCGCGACGCCGAAAGACCGAGAAAGAGAGAAGAGGAGTTAGAAGCGCTACGCACTGTACGACAGGCCCTTCGTGTACCTACTGTCAAAAGGTCCGGACTTGCGGAGATATCCGAGCCTCCAAGCCGCGGCCAAAGCTATCCGACGAGCGCATCCAAATGCTTATTAGCCACTCGTCGAGATTGCACACGAGGCTATACACGTTATAGATACAGGAGTGAGGTCACGATTGCCCGCTAGGATCCACGGCGCAAAAAAAAAAAAAAAAAAAAAAAAAAATGGACTCGCAGGGTTGCTCGCGGGGCCCCGACTCGGCGGTGGCGCATCGACGCCAAGTCGACGCGCGAGCGCGAGCGAAAAAAGCGAAAAAAAGACGTCGGGCAGACACAGGTAATATACGCAAACAGGAACGGGAGGAGCGGCCCTCTCTTCCGTCGTGTTGTGCTGCTATAGAACCTTGGAGTTGAGTTACTCACCTTGGTCCGTCCAAATGGGTTCACGATTCCAGAAAATCGGGCTCCTTGATGTAACCCAATGTAATAGCTTGGTGGACGAACTCACACGGGGACTCCTTGGACACGAGCCGAGCCGGTGCGTCGTCTTCGTGGACGAGCCTTCCTTCAGCCGCGGGCTGCCTTCGGGCCGAGAGAGTATGAGAGAGGCGAGCGGACGCCGCGCGCGCGCGTCTCAAGCGGCGAGAGATACGATGGAGGAAAAAAAGGGGAAAAAGAGAAACAGGAACACGCGCGCGATGACGATGATTTTTAGCGTGCACTGATTTTCAGACTGGCCGCGACGCCGATGTCGCCAGAGGGGACGCGCACTCCCGTTAAGCGCACTGACTCCGACTGCTCTTGCTCGACGATCCCCCTTTACGCCGCAGGCGTCGCGAGGCTGAGCCTTCGTGGAAGTGCCGAACTGCCGTCGGGTCGATGCTGGGCTGGCCGTCCTTGTATAGTCGTGTATGCGTGTGTGGCAGTGCTGGAGCGTTGTACGCTGTGCGGGCCACGGAGCGGACTTGCTCGCCTCGTGCCTTCGTGCGTCCTCCTCTCCCGAGTGCTTGGCTCTCCTATCTCTCGGCTGATCCGCTACTCGACTGTGATGCCGTTGGGCCGCTCTGGCTGTACGATTAGTCTCGAGCAACCGCCGAATGGCCTCAAGGAAAGCCGCGCCGCGCCGCGCCTAAAGACACACTCCAAACTCGTTCACGGAGCCTCTTTGCGGGTGCGGGTCGTCGCTCGTCTCCTCGTTCGTCCTCTCTTGCTCTCTCTCTTTCTCTCTCTCTCTCTCGCTCTCTCTCGCTCTCCGCGTTTCCCGTATACGATTCGTCCAAGATGGCGAATACGCGACTTTCGGCTCTCTTCGCTCTCTCTCCCCTCCCTCGATTCACGAGTTGACCAACTTCTCTCACTCTGTCCTTTTCACTCTTACGGTTGAGCGAACGACTCGGCCTTATTCTCTCTCCCTTCTCTGTCTCTTTCTCCTTTTGCCCTAGCCCCCTCTCACTTTCGCTCTTCTGCGGATCAATACAATTACGTCATGCTTCCGAAGTTTTTTGCTTGTCCAGTGCCGGTTTCAGTCAGGCGTGTGGTCCGGGCTACGGTCCGCGTGACACTGCACTGGTAACGAGTTGTAAATTTCTCCTGGCTTTATCGCCTCATCTCTTTTCTTCCTGGAAGAGTAGAAGCGCATTCGAGTGCTCTCTAGCTCTGTTGTTCAATATCAACCATGACTATGACGAAATATCGTGCGCTCGAGTGACGGTCTAAAAACGAAAATACGTCGCTGTCACAATACCACGTACTCGAAAATCGCGCGCAATTTAAAAAGCGATAACTGCTCTCATTAAAATAGAAATCCTATAGGATGTATATTTGACAAAAATTCAAATTAATTCAATTACAGATTTATTTTAATTCTATCATGAAATAAGTATTATTTTTAAATAATCAAGTACTATTCGTACAGTTGACCTATTTTTCAGCACACTTTCATTAACTGGTCGTGACCGTTTAATGTAATGTAGGTTATCAACTTAATTACCATACCATATTAAAATTAACTTGTGAGATTAAGTGAGTCATGAAATTAGTTTCATTTTAATTCCTGTTAGGATTTTTTTTAATTTATCGGTAATAAAATCAAATAAACTTTTTATTATATCTAACTTTTTTAATATATCTTGTTTTATTTTATTTCCGCATTTATTCAGGTAAAAAGACAATTTCTGGCAATTCCTGCGATAACCGCGAGCCGCAGATCGCTCCATCGCCAATAAGAATTCATGTCCAAGTCCTAAGGCTCCAAAGTCCAAGTCTGAAAAGAACCAATCAACAGCTATAATTCGTTTACTATACGTCATTATTCTGCACGTTCCGTTGTGTCAATGCGTCATTGCGTTTAGCGCATTTTATCTATCTTTGTCCAACTTGCACCTTTCGAATCTTTTTATATCCGTCATATAATAGCAACAAAAATTAATTGAATGGCGATAGAAGGAGGCGGGAAAACGATCCACTTTCAAAATAGAAGAAAGCAAATAAGGTGCGATAGCGCCTGGAGGCAAGTTCTTTTTCTTTGAATATTCTTTAATTGGATCGAAGAATATATTATGTAGTGAATACATATATTTTTAACTACTTTGAAGCTTGGACTTTTCCCGCCCTTTTTTACTTTGTAAAGGTTCTCATTCGATTCTCCGTCTGCTTTAAAGCAGAGATTATAGAGAGAACATATTTACCACAAATTTATATGAATCTACAGGCGGTAGACAAGTTCAACCTGAAAATTAGCAGATCAAAGTTTTGTTAAAATACTTTTCAATAACTTTTTGACGCAGCTCTTCATAGAAAACAACAATATCAGAGCGTTTTCTATTTATTACTCCAAAAATGGTTAACTGATTCAAATCTTCAGTTAGGTTTATTTTCGAGGTTTGCTTACAATCCAAAAAGGTTCATTATATATTTTTTATTTACAGAGTGTAACACTGCACACAGATGTGGGGGATATCAAAATAGAAGTATTTTGTGAGTTGTGCCCAAAAACATGTGAGGTAAATAATTGTAATCCAATAATTTTGTACTATTCAATATTCATATTTGTTATTTACTACCTAACCTTTTTTGGTAGGAAATTCATAAACATGTTTATTTTTTTCATTCTTTTTACTTTTACTTTTTTAATTGATTAATAGAAACATCAGTTAAAAAATAATTACATGTAACTTCTTAAAAGCAAATCATAGATGTATAATAAGTCAGAATCTATTGTAGAAAGTTTTAATTTTTATTATAATTTTTTTATTTTTCAGAATTTTCTTGCACTTTGTGGGATTGACTATTATAATAATTGTACATTTCATAGAAATATCAAAGGTTTCATAGTTCAAACTGGAGATCCAACTAATAATGGCAAAGGTGGTACATCAATTTGGAATAGAAAATTTGAAGATGAATTCAAAGAAGAATTAAAACACAACGCTAGAGGATTAGTCTCAATGGCAAATAATGGACCTAATACAAATGGGAGTCAATTTTTTATTACTTATGCTCCACAACCACATTTAGATCTAAAATATACTTTATTTGGAAGGTAATATTCTAAATCAAGCGTAACTATCGTTTAAAATACATTTTGTTACAAGAAAAAATAAAAACAATTACTACATTTTTAGAGTTATAGATGGCTTAGACGTGCTAGAACAATTGGAGAAGCTGCCTGTTAATCCTAAAAATTACAAACCACTAACAGATATTAGAATCAATAGTGTAACAGTACACGCAAATCCATTAGCTGGTTAAGGTTATTCATAAATTAAATTCTTTACGAGAGTATTTGAACTATAATTACAAGCTACATTAAAAAACATAAAAAAATATTTTTGTACATAATGGTGTAGAATATATTTATATTAAATTTCTTAAATATTTTTCTTTCTCTATAAAAATAATTCTTACTTAATTCTTTCTTGCAGTTTTGCACTCTACAAAAAAACTAGTTTCGCTGCTAGTGTATTTAATCTTGAAATTATCAGATTTTTTTCTTGTACAACATTTTTACATGATATTAGATCCTACTGAGAGCAATATAAATATTTTGAATTTTGAAGTTATCCCAAAAGCACACACTTTATGCAGTAGTAGTTATAAAGTTAAAAATATTCTAAATCACAGTCAATATACATGCAATATAGCATATGCCAAAAATTGTCCCTAAATTTACGTACAAAATCAACAATAAACAATGATATATAATATCAAGCATTAAAAAAAAAAGATTATAAACAATAATATAAAATCTTATATTTTATGGTAAGAATTTAACAGTCTCTTATTTTGAGGATCGAATGGACTCTTCAAATGCATTTCGGCTGGGTACATTTTTCCAGATACTTCGACTTCATATTTCCCAGATTCTAAAAACTCTGTAGTTATAATTTCCTCATTAGGATGTCGGATGTATCTGTACAAATTAATAAAAAAAAGAAACCAAATGAAAAAAAAATGCTTAATTGGGATAAATAAATACTTAATTAGTAATAGATAAAATTGAACACTTACGCATGGCCAATATTGTAACCAAAAGTATAGCCATATTCGGCTCGTCTTAGATAACCAACGATTTCTTCATTTCTGTAAACTGTTTCTAAACCCCACATTGGAACTTGGCTAATCGATGAAGCAATTGCATTATTAGAATCTGTTTTATAAAAAAAGAATAAAAATAGAAGTTTTTAGTGCGGTCAATTGTACTCACTGTTTAACATGTAAAATTATGAGTTTCCTCTTCACACCATTTTTGCGCAATTTTTCTACTGCTTCACTTCCTAAATACTTTCCATTTTTTCTACAGGTAAATCCTAAATTTGCTTCAATTGGATTATCATCCGACCTCAAGTCGGAGTTCCATAAATGATACCCTAGAATAAAAAAAAAAAAATTCAGAATATTAATGAAAAGCATTTACATCTACAAACCTTTTACACTTGTTACCTTTTTCGCAACTTAAGCTGTATAATGCTCTGTAACCAGCCAATTTTAAATGCCACCGTTTTCCGTACTCTAAGATCCCTTCATAAACTTTTTCACACGATTGCAATGGAATGTGTAATTCATAGCCGAGTTCACCAACGTAGCTCAATCTAAACGCTCTCATAAGTTTTCCATTTGCTCTCATCAGCTTAGAAGTTGAAAATTTGAAGTGTTCATCGGTTAGATCGGTATCAACAATGTTTTGCAATATTTTCCGACTGCAACGATCACCTTTCGTTATTCAATGTTTTTCAAAAACAGTTTCACTAGTGTAAAAATTGAAGATCGGCTTACCTGTTAGGACCTTGGAGCGAAAGAATTCCCATTTGATGAGTAGCGTCGTGCAGACTGACATTGAAACCCTTGTCTGCTATCACTCGTCGAATATGAGCCCACGTGTGATAAGACGATATACCTCCGGAAACTAGAAAATAGGTTGCCGATAATTTATATATGCGACGGCATTTCTATTTCAATAGCAAATTTTATTGGAATTTAATAATTGATACCAATGTACAGGGCTTTTCCTTTAAAAATCGGATCAACAACTCCGCTGGAACCGGGTAGTATCCAGGTGATGGTGCAATCAGCCTCGGTACCACCATGCTTATTTAAAACACACGTATACACGGTTTTATCGATTTCAGAATCAGTTTTAGCGGTAAAAATGTAATCCGCTGCTTCCTCAACATCCGGTCCACAGAGGTAGAACTTTCCAAAATACGACATGTCAAAAAGAGCGGCATTGTTTCGGCAGGCGTGAGCTTCTTCTTTTATCTGTTAAGAAATTCCAAGATCGCAGCTAACTTAAGGCAGTCCACCACCTTTAATTTTTTCTTCTAAAAAGTACCTAAGAAGATATGAAAAATGATTAATAAAAATA
>JAWWEN010000009.1:4513127-4551591 GCA_035582955.1 Sycophila texana
TCTAGCGCTTAGAAATTTTCATGCGACGTTGCAAATATTTGAATTGTTCTTCGAGTTTCAATTCGAGGCGAGTGTATGTACAGCGGAGTCAGTGGGATGATTAGTGTACCCATGATGGAATGAGCTTTCCCGAAGTGGCGCGCGACGGCAGACTGTCGGTCCGGCACCGCTCGCTCCGGTCGGCGCGTTCGTCATCTACTGCGTACTGTGAGCAGCTCACGCGTCCGCGGGGCCCGCAGCCCCGCTTCCTTCTCCTCGCCGGTGCGGTCCTGGGACGCGCGCCGAAAGACCCGGCCCTGCCTCGCGGACATGCTCTGGCGCATCGATTAAACTGGTTTCGTATCTCGGAATCTCCATTCTTCTTCGATCTCCTCTCACTTTTGCAAAAGCGCGTTCAGAATTATAACATTTAACTTTGCTCATAAATATAACAGATTTTTCGGAGCGACCGATATTTTCGCGAGTCCAATTAAATATACGTTTATAGTGCACTTTGTGATCCTAGTGCGAACATCATCTTCGGGTAGCTTCTATAATGTTACTGCAATTATTACAAAAAAAAAAAAAAAAAAAAAAAGAAACGAAATAAAATTATTATAACTAGATTAATTAAAATAAAAATAGGATAAATTCTAGTTTTGCGCGCGAAAGTTCGCACTGAATTTAGCGTTTTGGATGAGCCGAGGTGCGACATAACGAGTGAAAGGAAGAGGAAGAAAGAAAGAAGATTGCAACGTACGAGTAACGTCGACAGAGTTGAGAAAATCTTGAGCGGAAGGCCTTGAGAAGATGCCGGTTGTCCATTGAACCGCAGCCGTCGGTATACATATATCATCGATGCACATAGCGAAAAACATTTACGAGCCTTGACTGCCCCCGCACGAGAAACTTTGCGTCGCGTTTACATTTTATGTTTCTTCCTCTTTCAACTTTATGTATAGCTTGCACCTCCATCCTGACATTCTTTTGGCGCTTTATGCTTTAGTATTTTGCACGTTGTTTCAGAGATATACAATGAAAATTATGATACAATTCTCGTATTTATTATTTTTTTCATATCAGCAAGCTCTACGATAACAATTGTTTGATTTGATTTTTTATTTTAGTATAAAAAAATATATACCGGGATTATTATAAATGTGAATTGAGACGTTGGCACTGATTACATTAAGAGAAAGAAAAACAACTTTATTTAAATGTTACTTTTCTTAGTGTAATCTAGAATTACGAAATGTATAACAGGAAATCCTAGAAATTAGATAAACGCTTGATTATTATTGTTTTTGTATTTAATTTTAATAAATTAAATGATCGAACAATGAATAATTACACGTTTAATTAACAATCCGTACTAAAGAAAGCCTGATGCGATAAATGGAAAGAAACGAAGATCTTCATGTGTTAATTAATTGAACTTGACCATACTTGGATTCATCGATAATAGAGACGTTGTACTATTGCGAAATGTTAGAACTGCGGGTACTAAAATAAACCGCTTGACAAAAAACTTAATTGACTATCAATTGCGTCATTTCATAAGTGTACGTCAGATGATACGACCGTTAAGTATCAAATATTTTGGAGTAAATAAAGAATTGATAAATTTTTAATGACATGATAATTTATTATTTTAAATAATTTCACAATTTTTTTGTTCGAGCGATTATCGCATTTCATAATTCTTAGTATCACATTTGCACGAAAGGAATTCATAAAGTATTTGTTCTGTACAATACGCAACTACGTACGCAAAAAATAACATAAAAATAAAAAGGCGCTATGTGTGCACGTGTAAAATATATTTTACGGTTACTAATCCAAATAAATAAAATCACTCAGTTTCACTCTTAATAGACAAACATACTTGCAGCCATTCACTCGTTTCTACGTAACGAAATGACTTAAAAAACAATTGAAAATTAATAACGTATGCATTATTTCCTTTCAATGGGGAACTTATACGGTTACAAATATAAGTATATTACAAAAATCGTGTTCATTAATTTGAAAGAATATCACAAAGCGGCTTATGAAAAATTGGTTGTTTCGCTTGTGTAGCTTAAATCTTTGAAGCCTCCTCACCTTCAGATTTCTAGAATTATTTCTTTCTCATTCTCTTTGTATTAAATCTTTTTGGTAGTCTCAGTACGATTTGTGCTATAATAACTCTTTCCTTTGGTGATGATTAATCCTCCTGCGCAAGGATTAGATATTAGGGAACCCTTGCATCAGACATATCTTGAAAATGTGTGCAGGGGGATTAAACACTTTTTTCGTCAATTATATATACGCACTGCAGGTATATACTGCAAGAAAATAAAGAAACAATCTTTTTTCACGAGAAAATAATAAAATCTTTTCATCGCGGTTAACGATGAATGTAAATGACAACATCAGATTCAAATTGTATCTACATTTAAAACTACAGTGATGTGTGTTCTTCGCTGGCGAGACTGTCGGTATCATCGGTGTCCGAATTAGTGGCGGCTTGAACGCGGGCATATTCATCGGTATCGATGCTCTTGCAGAAGTGAATAGCGTATTTGAGCTTCTGTCTAAGTATGCTCTTGCACGAATAGCGAGGCATCTTCAAAAGGAAGAAGCACGTGTAACTCTCAGGAAGAAAGTGATCAGGAGGGTTGTACTTGTCCATCACCTTAAAAATTAGAAATTCAACATTGTATTTTTAATATTGCTATTTTTATATAGTTTAAAGAAGTAATACTAACTTGGAGAACAAAATCTCTGCCTCGAAAATCTGCTATTGTTCGAGGTAGCCGCGTTCTACCCCACACAAATCTTAGAAACAGTGATCTCTCTTGATTAGAAAATTCTTCCATTACTTCCCAGAACCATTGAATTAACGGCGAAGTAACTTCAATTCCTGAAATGAAATATTTTATAAAATTTTTTTTTTAAATTTCTTGAACGTTATACCAATATGACAATGATAAAAAAGAACCTTTGTACGTTGCAACTGATTTGAGTAACCCTAAAGGAATGTCTGGACTTCCACAAACCATTGTTTCTAACTCATTTCCACTAAAAAGTGTTAACAAGGGAACTGGTACCACCTTAGATATTCCTTCTCTAACAGCAGCTACCTGGGCATCGAACTCATGGAGTCGGTAATTCAAAGCGAGTCTCACGTACTCATGCCTATTTTCTGGTGTAATTTTGCGATACCTAGAATATTAGATCCAAATTTAAGATTAAATACACCTTCAGGAGAATCATTTGTTGATGAAGAATTTACCTTGTAGACAAAGGAACATCGTGACCAACAGCCGAAGGTGTTGAAAAAGGCATTTCAAGAGTTTGGAACACTTTTTCCTGTGGATCCATATCCCTTATGCATAAAAGACCAGGAACATAGGATCTGTCGACTTCTGTTAAATCAGCTGGTGTTAAAGTAATTCCAGCAAGTTGTTTCCATACAGGTTCTGCTAAATTTAAACTTAAAGGACTGCCTGTTCGAATGGCGATACCCATTAGAATACCAAGAAACTGAAACATGTTCATGTGCAGCTGTGAAGTCGCCAGAGGATTTAATAAAAAACAGTCTCGGTTTGTGCCGCTATCGTCACGACCATTTGGAGTAGGAATGAGTAAAGGCAGAGATCCATTTTGCAATTCGTCGCACATTTCGGCAATACTCTCACTATAGCCACCGCCACAGTCGTCCACGCTTTCACCTAAAAAGTTTTTTGCTTAAAGTTAATTGAAATGAACGATCTTATGAATGAGTCATTTTGCAGATTACTTGCCTACAAATTTAACCTTCCAAACTCTATGAGGCAGAAATAATACATCCTGCGTCAATAATGACATTTTTGAAACCATTTGCCCAAAGACCGATTTTATACCGTCTGGCCCGGCATATCCTCCCTTACTCCTTGCTTTTTTAACCTGAATTCGATTTAGTTCAATGATTGGACCATGCTGCCTATCCCTAACCATCGTTGCCTGAACCACTTTTCGGAATGTAGCTTCTTTGATCGTACATACAAGCATGGGTGCCAATTTATTAAGTCCTAATGGTCCACTCGTTGGAAACATAGCTAACGTAGGACAGAGCAGTTCCGCAAAGTGATGCAATAACACTAGCCTGTTATGAAGTGCCGAGAAATGCAAATCTTTGATTAGATCGTATTCCATTGGAGTAGCTGCCGGGAGGCTATGAGTTGCTTTTGTCGTACTCCAGGCAAGAGTGTGGGCACTACCACAAGCTACTCGCGTAATGTTTTTGCCTTGAAGAGCATGAACTAATCGCGGACTTTGTTGAGCATGAGTCGTGCCATCTCCCAACTGACATTCGTCGTTATCACCCCAAGTATAGACCTCGCCTTTGTCAGAACAGGCGACACAATGCAGTGATCCCGTGGCGATGGAAACAATCTTTTTACCTTGAAGAGCTGAAACTTTACGAGGCCTACGTACGTGATCGTCGGTGCCATGTCCCAATCTGTGATAATCTCCTTTACCCCTGATATTGATAATAAACCATTATTGAAAGTGTACTTTGGTAAGTGATAATAAATTTACTTACCAAGTATATACTGCTCCGGATCTCGTAAGAGCAACGGAAAACTGACTACCACACTCAACCTTGACAACGCCAAGGCCAGCTAGCGATTCAATTTTTGTAGGTACTTTACAGCCATCGCTACCTCCTCTACCAAGCTTCCCGTAATCACCATCGCCCCAACTCCACACGTTGTCATCGTCAGTCACGCATAAAGTTTGCGCATCGCCGCTGCCGCAAGCTACATCAATAACTTTATAGCCTTGTAAAGCCGTTACAACAGTTGGCTTTAACTGATCGTCGCTGTCTCCATGTCCCAATCTACCATAGCGACCTACAAAACATTAAAAATTAAAAAAAATTTTTTTTATGCTCAATAAGTTTAATTATGAAAGTTCTAAATCCCAAAGTAAGATATACCTTTGCCCCACGTATACAACCAACCAGCACTTGATATTGCTGCACTATGATGCCCACCACATGCAATATCTACAACTTCCGTTCCTAAGAGAGCTTCGACTAATTTTGGACGATCATAAGTGTTTCGATTTCCGTGGCCCAATTTTCCATCCTCGCCCTCTCCCCACGAATAAACATGGCCTTCCGAGCTCAGAGCGAGACAGTGCTTGCCCCCAGAATTGACTGCTACTTTCTTAATAAATACGTGTTGAATTGACTCTAATAACGTTGGAACCATTACAGATTCCACTCCGCCTGTACCCAAACGTCCCAGGGCTCCATATCCTAAAAAAAAAAATAGAACATTTAACAAAATTTAGTATTTTTATTCTTTTATTTTGTATTAAGCAGCAAAGTTACTGACCAGTTGCGTATACTTTTCCGTCAGCAGTAACTGCAAATAATGTTTGCTCTCCACCAGCTAACTGTATAGGTCTCAAAGCCGATAAACTTTCGCACGGTAAGGGCAATTTCACCTTAGCACCCTCGAGTCCGCCTAACTGACCACGATGGTTGTGTCCCCATCCGTAAATAGCCCCAGAACCATCCCACGATAAAGTCCAATCTTCTGGTCTTCTATTAAGCCACTGAAGTAGTTGTTCATCATGCTCTTGTTTAAAAATTGCGTGATTCTCATGATCTTTAAGGTTCGTCTCACTATCCGTCACCATTTCATTAATACGTTTCGTTACTTCCATGCAGAATGCTTTCGGCAGAGGAGATCGATTTATAAGAGATTTAGCAACTCGGGCTGCAAGACAGTAGCGTCTAAACCAGGACCATTTGTGAATTTCCGAGCAGCAAGGCATTGCATCTGTTGTGATAAAAAGTAATAATAGATTAGTTAGGTTTCGATTTGAAATATTAATTTCTTATGAATACACTCACCAAGTTCTAAATCACAAGCCAGCGCCACAAGAACTTTGAAAAAGTCGCTGTGCATAAGTTGCTTTCCACCCCTAACAGCTGGATCTTCGTATTCGTATTGTCGGAGTAAGGCCTGTGGAAGTGATCCGAGTAGGCTAGAAAGCCCAGCATCTGGTCTACCAGGATGACACTGGCCAACAATCTGCAATTTCTTTAAAGCCCACATGCGCTGCCGTGCGTTGAGATTGCTTAGTTGACTGCATTGTGCTAAGGCTGCGGCTAATCTAGTGACAATATTCTTATCGAGACTAATGAGACTATTATCGAGAAGACACTCAGCCAAAGCAATAGAAGGTTGCGAAAGAACTGCTCGGTCGGACCCAAGCTCCTGAGGGGCGAGACTAGCTAAAGTTGGATGCACGGTGAAACGCCAGCCCCAGCCATTCACTGAGCCGTCTGAGGTAAATCGCCATCGCATTTCATCGCCTGAAATTAACATAGTTTTCACTCAAGAACTTTTATAATAGGTGTATAATAAAACGACAAATGTTTTAAAAAGTAAAGAAAAGAAGCAAATTCAAGAATTAAGATCTTCACCTTCGATTCTAATTTCCGTAGCCCATTCGCTCCAATCTCTACCAGACTTAATGGCAACGACTCTTCCACTACCATCAAAAATCGTAAGCGGATCGTGCCTCCTTTCGGTTGAACATTGCCGATCAAACTCGATTCTTAAAGCTTCTGCTCCAGGAATTTTTACATGACCCGTGAGGGTTGTATCGTCAATGTAAGGGTGCGGGGTTTCTTGTAACACTTGTTGCGGTGTTTTGTTCATACAGTTGGAATTTGCCGCCGTATCTTCAAGTTCAGTAACACACAACTCTAGAAGCATAGTTCCGACAGATTGATTAGTTTTACCAAGCGCTATAAGAACTGATGAAATTGTTTCTTTAGCGCCATCGCAAACGCGATTGGCTACTGCCAGTTTCAATAAATCGACGAGCATACGCGCATCATCTTCTGTCAACTGCAACATTTAATAATGAAATTAAGATAACATTAGAAAGCAAAATTAATTTATACATCAACAAAAATGTACGACTATTTTTTTACCTGCGACGTAAACTCATCTAGACCGGGTTCTGAGTTCACCCCTTCGCCTACGACTTGGGCATTTGAAGTGAGAGTTGCGGCAATCACACTCATTGCACTACTCGATGACATTTTTGAAGCGCGCGAAGAAAGACTCGCAGAACTTGATATTGAAGGAAAAATAGCTAAAGGATATTCTTCAGATTCCGGAGTAGCTCTAGGACTTGCTACTAGATTCGCTACCTCGGAAGGATTTGCTAAACTTTCGCCACCGCCTTGAGCGATTTCACCTATCACATCCGTGCTACCCCAACGAACGGTTGGGCCTGTACTCGAGCTCATTGTACCTTTTTTAACAAACAAAAAAATTAAATTTCCTAATAGTTTATTAAACATTTACAGAACTGGTTATTCTTACCATCAGCTTGCGCTTCCGGACTCGCACTTCCCTTACCGCACGTTTGAGCTATGTGACTCTGTAATGCAGTCACTACAGCAGTTCGAGCTTGCATAATAAACAGAGCATTGAGTACGTGCTGCAGAGCTTGTTGTTTTGCAACGTTGCTTTCTAACGAGAGTATAATGTGAGCTAAAGATGGTCTGCTGCTTTTTGTCGGAGGTGTAATCACGTTTGATTCAGCTTTGTCCTAAAAAAAAAATTCATGGATTTAACAAAAAAATTGTATCATACTTGAGTGAAAATGGAAATTGGATATTTTAAAAGTCTATTCATATTGAACATACCTGGTTAAAGCCAAGTGTAGCTTGGCCCAAAGGATCTTTAGTAGTTGGGAATGTGACAGGCTCCTGATTGCCCATAGGTGGTTGATCAGTAAGAACCCAAGCAATGCTGTGACTAGATCCGCATGCTACCCTGTTCACCTTTGCATCCTCAAGATTGTGCACAAGCGACGGCTTTCTGTTGACCATAGTAGTTCCGTTTCCTTGCTGGCCATGGTCGTTGTCACCCCAGGCATACACCTGACCGGTGTCTGTCACTGCGAGACAGTGAAGTGCACCAACCGCAACGTGCACAAGTTTTTTACCACGCAGACCCTCCACCAAAGTTGGACGACGAACGTGATGATCATTACCATGACCTAAGCGGAAGTAATCACCCTTACCCCAAGTCCACACTTCACCATATTTGGTAAGTGCAAGAGAGAATTGGGCTCCGCATTCAACTTGTACTACACCAAGGCCGTTAAGTCGGTCGACGGCCAAAGGTGAGTAACAACCATCGCTTCCACCTCGACCGAGTTTACCTGAAAATATTATATTTTATAAGGAAGGAAAATTTAGTTGTAAGGGAGCACATTACATTCTAGAAGGCTCATAAAATATTGATACATAGGACAGTTAACAGTTATACGCGATATCGACATGCCGTAATACTTACCAAAATCTCCATCACCCCAAGAGTAGACAATTCCATCTTCTGTTAGGGCCATTGTTTGGGCATCTCTACTTCCACAAGCCACCTGTATCACCCTCTGTCCTACCAAGGCTTCAACTAACTTTGGTTTCAAATGCGTTGTTGTATCGCCATGTCCTAATCTTCCGTATTCTCCTAATCCCCACGTGTATAGTTCTCCATTACTCGCAATCGCTGCTGAATGTCCAGAGCCACAAGCTATATCTCTGATCCTCTTAGATTTAAGAGCTTCGATAAGACGAGGCTTGTCGAGCGAATCTCGGTTGCCGTGGCCAAGCTTTCCATCCTCGCCCTCACCCCAGGAAAATACTTTACCGTCTTGGGTTAAAGCAAGAGCGTGTTTACCGCCGGAATGAACTGCCACTTTTTTAATAATATACTGACTGAGAAAAGGGATGGGCTTTGGCTCACACACGTTGTTATTGTCACCCAGTCCAAGACGTCCATTGGTACCTTCTCCACAGGCGTACAGTTTACCCTCTTGACTTACGACGAAAAGCGTTTTACTTCCACCTGTTACAAAAATATTAACGTCAATCGTATTAAATTAAAAATTAATTACTTTTTATTATTTTTATGGCAAAAATACGTACCAGCAATGTGTATAGGCTTCAATTTAGATAAAACATCGCTGTGAACTGGCAGTTTGATTTTGGAACCTTTTAATCCTCCTAATTGATCTTTATCATTTAATCCCCAGACATAGACGGCAGCATTTTGTTGTACATCGCTGGCTCTTTGCGCCGACATTTGTTCTTGCACGACCTCCCAATCAGATGCAAGGAACGAGACAGACGTTGCTAATTGATTCTCAAAGGCTTTTTTGCAACCGACGATTTGCAAAGCGTGTATCTTACAATCAATTCCACCATTGTGACATCGTTTTATTGCTATTTCAATACAAGCATAGAATTCCTTTATGTCTTGAAGAAGAGTAACGACAGAATCGGTGTACGGAACATTAATGTTAACCAGTTCGAGCATGTTATCGAAGGATTCACCCGCGTTGATGGTTATCATATAAGGCATATAGCTACTTTCGTGAGGATTTACGATAATTTTAAGCGAATGAACGAGAATGCCAGGCAACATTTCCATGCGGATCCAGTGGGCGCCTTTAGTTCCACTGCTCTGCCAGTATTTACCCGAGCCATCAACAAGTCGAGTCGCCAAACGCTCGTTTGATGAAACGCTCAGGGTACGAATACACTTCGACCAGTCATCCAAAAGTGAAGGCTCTAACAAATCTTGCCTGTGATATCGTCCGGGTCTACCAGCATAGACAGCGGCCGAATTTGGCTCGGCAATTCGATTAAATCCATGTCGATGTGAACGTTTTGTATAAAAACAATTTTCGCAAAGATTATAGCTTTCGCATGGCTTGCACTTGAAACGTGGGCCAGAAATAGGCGACACATGACACGAGTTACAAGAGACCGAATGGTGACATGATGGTACGCGCTCCATTTCTGCAGCACACCCTGTCCAACTACTTTGTTGTGGAAAATCGATTGACACGTCTTTTCCATTATTCAATATAGCAGTGATCACACCAACACTATGATGATTTACTGAGCCCCACTTGTATTTTGGTACTGCTACTGATGGTTTCACTCTCACCTAAAATAAATTTAATGGTGTTAAATTGTATAATTTTTTCTCGCTCCATATAGAAATTTTTATTTATGTAATTCAAAGTGTAGAAAATACAACGCACCTTATCACCAACTTTAAGAGCAGGAGGGCCAGGTAGTGACGGGGGATGTCCCAAAAGCTCTATATGGATAAATCGTACCCAGTAGGTACCACCCTTGTGCTGCCAAGAAACTTGAACGTTAAGGTCATGTAATCCCTCAGGATCGATTTTGACTACTTGACCCACGTCTCCATATTCAACTTCTTCATACTTTTTGCAGCATCTCACAAGCATGCCCGCCTTTACATTATCTCTTACGTAGATTGCATATTCATCAATAGACAAAAAATCAGATCTTTTCATGTATGTTGGTTGCGAGGCTCCACCTGCCTCCTGGAGTGATGGATCATCTTCTACGTCCTCGCTGCTAGAATCGTCCGATTCGCAAGCATCCTCGAAACTCGATATTGTCTCTGTGTCGCTAACTGTAACGTCAGGATTTTCTAAGAGCCAACCTACTACCGTCTCAGGTGTTATGTTGCTGCCCTGGGCAACGATTAGATTTTTTATTGCAAATTCGACAGTCGGTTTATCAAAACCCATTTCTATCAATTGAGTTACAAGTGGACTAATAACTGGCGGTGCTATTTTACCGCCAACAGAAGATATTACTTTACCACTATTTTTACACTGTCGCTTTTGGCTGGATGTTAAAGAGACCAAAGAAATATCAGATGTTGGAGTCGTAGGTTCGGAAGTTCCTGTACCCACTATTGAAAAAATTGTAAAATTGGTATTAAATATTAAGTTTAAAAATAATAATTTATTTATTAATACTATTATTAGTATAAAATAAAACATTACCAGGACAATGTATAGGAGTATGTCGCAATTCTGATGCTAGATATTGACTGACTATCAATGCTGCGGTTTCAAGTTCATCTACTTTAAAGATGGGTTTAAGAGGTTGAGGTCTAGTAGCTCTAATGAGCAATTCCTGCAGCAACGTACTTCGATCTTCATCGTTATCTCTTATGAGGCACTTTAATACTTTTCTAAGTTTTGATTGATAATCTATTAGAGTTTTTCCTGCGTTCAGTGCAGCCAATTGTTGTTGCTGCATTCTCAAAATAGAAGCATTTACAACTCCAGCTATCACTGGCATTCCCCCTGGTCTTTTATCCATGCCACAATGTCCTAATAATAAATTTGCCCACGTTACTTGCAATTGATCTGTCAGGGCCATTTTGTCAAGGTGGAATTTGTCGTCGATGAGCTGCAAAAAATTAATTAATTTTATTCATTTGAGTTATTATAATTTGTTAGAAATGAAGAAGGAATTAATGTTACCTTAAAAAAACCGAAAGCAACTTTTTTGCGTAAGCCAGACTCATGAAACTGTACGTACAGTTTTGAATGCTGTGTAAATTTAAAAACAGTCGCCAATTGATCGTCTACTTGAACAAGGCCTCCGATTCGAGGTCGGTTATCAAGGCCACCGACTACACTTAAGGTTGCCATAACTGTTTGTTGAATCATGAGACTGTTCTCACCTCCATTCTCATTCATTTGTATGTGAAATAAGGGACCGTCGCTAAGCAAATCCGATGCTAGAGCGAGCTTTGCGGCTAAGAAGCTGTTGAGCGCCGCGTTCCATCCTGGCAACGAGTGCAGACTGCGGATGAGGGAGATCAGTTCTTCGGCAAGGGTGGAACCGTGTGAGGCCGTCAAAGATACACGACATTTATTTGAATGCAATTCTTTGCTTGCCTCGCACATCAAACCGATTCGACCCAATAAACGGAAAGCCTTCTCGAGGAATCCTTGCATATCAGGCAAGTTGTGAGGCCAGGAAGGCAAAACGGTACTTAACAGTCTTACTGCCATTATCTGCTTTTGCAGATTAGCTGTCGACTCGTCCGCCACGATGCTTAATAGGAAGTTTACCCATACGGGAGTGCTTAAAGCTCGACAGAGGATGGGTGAGCTGGCGATGGCGCGTAGCAGACCAAGAGTTGCCCACGATTCCTCATGCTCTTTGGCTACATTAATAAAAAAAAATAAATTTTAATATTAATTTATTTACGACGCTAAATTGCTTATTAATTCGAAATCTTACCTAATTGTGTTTGAATACTAGAGTCAAATTTACTAGCATTGGATATGATCCCGCGCAGAATAGATGAAAGTGTTCGAATGGCCGAGGGCTGTACGCGTTCAGCATCTATACCGCACGACAATAAGATGACCCTTAAGAGCGTTACAGAAGCTGTTTTCAAATATGTCGTAGGATGAACCTCTCGAGTATTGTCTCGTTCGGTTTTATTCGTATCGCTTTGCGGAGACTCACTGTCCGAATCGCTTTCGGGCGGTGCCGGTGGCTCAGCCAATTTTAAGTCAAATTTGCCCTCTTTACCCATGCGATACGAGTTGGTCGCTCCATTATCCCATTTAACACGAATCCAGCCATCGTCCCCAAGTTCACCTAAAAATTCGGTATTTACATGTTATGAACAAAAATTATATATTTTTTAAGAAATAGAATCATCCATTTACCTATGACAGTTCCTTCACCAGGTGGCGGTCCATCTTGCTCACCCCATTTCCAATCTACACCTCTGACGACCCTCGTACCGATTTTCATAAGAGCTGCCAATTCAGAACCGGATAGTTGCACTGTCTGTGGCTTGCACTTGTGCACAACGTCTTCATAAATTGCCGTCACACCTGCTTCCTTGCCCTTGCTATCTTTCGATGATTCACTTTGAGATGTCCCAAGTTTTGTCGGTCCGATTTGTCTCAGCAATGTTAATATACTCGACATCAGACCAGAGTTAATGAGTAGACCTATTTCATTAGCATGGTGATGTCCCGTGAGCATGCCGAAAATGGTCAACAAAAATCTCGCTCTAGGAAGTTTTCTAAGCCACGTGTAGGTTCCTTGGTTAAGGCTACTTTTACCGCTAGCCTTGCTGGATTTACTTGGTAACTCTGCTTGAATAACGTAAGCGCGTAGTGCTTGTATGGCCCACAGCGTGACCTTTGCCTCCGCCAGTATCACCTTTAGCCTTAAGTATGGTGTTGTAGATTCTATGTTTTTAATGCAGTGGGTTATCCCATGAGCCAACTGTTTATTTTCATGAGTCAAACCCAGCCAACCGTTTAATAGAGAGTATTTCACTGAAGTAATAAGAAAGTCTTTTTGCAGTAATTCTTGAATCATGAATAGGCCTTGCTCTCGCATTTTAACTCGCTGTATTTGACAGTACATGGCTCGTCTCAGAGTTTCCACGTCTCCGCTTTCCTCCGTCATAACGAAACTTATAATGTTCGTCATGAGTTCATTTGCATCCATAACCAAAGGTTTTCGACTCAATTTGTCTGTCAACTGATGGATGACGTTCGTCATGTTCGACCAGCTCGAGGTCTCCTCGAGTTTGGGTGGCAAGCTTGTTGTAGTTCCAGACGTAGATTTCTCCTCCAACTCTTCGCTTTTACTTTTAGTCTTTGCATTTTGGATGGAAGCATTAACTATGTCTTCTGGTTTAGTGGGTGAATCAATATCACGAATTTCTGACATAACACTTTCCACGGCTCGCTTGAAACGCGGTACGGTGAACAATAGTTTTAGATCTCTCAGGCCTTTGACTTCGTAACTTGTGGCAGGTCTGACTTCGTACAGAAGAAACCGACACTTTTCTTGAGCAGGCGCACATACTTCTTTATAACTGCGATTCTGCTGCTGTCGAGTTCTTATTAAATTCCACTTAGTTTGATGGATAGCTTTAACCATATCGGCAAGAGGCTTCGTCAATTTCACGTTCCCTTCCGATAATTCCTGATCGACCAATTCTATTGCTTGATGTCCTAAAGCTAGGTGTTTTACAATGACAGTCATTAATAGTCTGCCGATTTCCTCTACCGGATGATCGCTACAAAAGTCTACATGAGACAATAAATTGGCAGACTTGCAGTAACGATCGACGATTGCAAGAAATGCCTGCACGTATGTGTCGTTTTTGTGAGTTTCAGCTAGTGCCTGAACGAAAGCCTGGACTCGATCATCAGTGAACCGTTGTGGTTCATCTTTGGTAGACATCGGTATAAGTGGTGGCTCTGTTGGAGAGTTGGCTGCGGTAGAATTGTTGCTGCGCGCTTCTCCTTTCTCTTCTTCATAAGGATTCGGGGGCTGAAGAATTTGCAAGCCACCACGCAAGAAATTAGCCTCGAGCCACATACCAGCTTCCTCTTCTGCTGGCTGTATTGCAAGACTTTGTCGTAAACGATAGGCATGCAAACCTAGGACAAAACTAAGGGCGCGTTCAGTATCCAATAAGCTTGAACATACATCAGTTACTTCAATTGTGAACTGAGTATTTTCAGGTTCTGGTTGGCAGTAGTAACCGACAAAACAGGAATCCATCATTCCATGTCGAGCATCTCGGCTGATTAATCGATGCAGACTTTCTTGATTACACCCCTTTAAAAAAAATCGTAAATGTCATAAGATTAATTTAGAATTATATTGTTTGATAAAAGATTCTTACCACTGATGATCCGTCATAACCGGATATATCTTGGACATCGTATACACTGTTATTTAAAACAACCCAAAAACCACCGTCGCGATTGTGATTTTCCAAGTCAGCCCAACGAATTAATAGCGGCTCGTCCTGAATCGAAAGTTTATTACTATGTTGAGGTGCAATAATTCCAGGCCATGAAAGATCGTCGGCGTCATCTTTCTCGATTGTTGGTGCTAGACGATTGAATTGATCAAGAGCATCCAGTATTGGAGATAAAACTTCCATCCAGTTCATCTTAAGCAAAAGCATTGGATAATCCACCTAAAATAAAATTCCAGTTTTTTAATTACAGGGTACATACTTTAAGCGTTAAATAAAGTTCTTTTATTCAGAGTATTTACCTGCAAAAGTATCAAACAAATAACAAGTTCTGGCAGTAAAACATTAATTACGTCTGCTTTTAAAATGCTGGCCACCAGGACAAAATGCTTGACACTAACGCTAGCTAATTCCATAGCAATGGGCATTATCTCGGTCACATGATTACAAACTTGACATATGTATTTATTTAACAATGACTCTACACCTAGAATTTCTTGATCTTGTGGTTCAGAACCAGTAGAACATTTGCCAATACAGTTGAGCATCTGAGCTATCAATAATCGTTGAAACCTGAGCAATAAACTTAAACTTGGCGAGTTATCTATTTTCTTCTGAAAATCTTGATGTCGAAGTTGTTGTTGCTGTTGTTGTAGTAAACGAAGCCTTGACTGCGCGATACAAGTACCGTTACGTACAAGTTGCTTTATGAGTTGCAGTAGCGATATAGTCGTGGTGTTGTGCGAATTATAACTTGATTTTGTTTCAGTTGCATTATAGTCTTTGCTCACATTGGAACCAGTGGTTATTATATCCTTACTATCGTCCGATATATCAGATATTTCAGCTTTTATAGCAGTTTTGAGAGCAAGTTCTAAGCCACCATCCGCCATCAGACTGGAGACAAGAAGATCAGCCATAAATTGCTGGCCTCGATTATTCGATCCTGAACTATTGATCTCTAAACCGTTAGTATTAGGAAGAAAACCTGTGACAAATTATTTCCGTTGTAATAAATATTAGCTGCATTTATGAGCATTATTAAATGCAATCAAGAAGCATAATTATTTTTACAAACCAGATAATGTTTTTGCGCGTTCGTTTGCTGTAGGAAGTAAGATACTCCATCCAGTTTGGAGAACTGCTTGAGCAGCCTCTTGTATAGTAGTAAGTATACCAGATACACTAGCCAAATTAACACAGCGTTGCTTTATAGAGTTTAATAGAGAGCTGGAACTACCCAATCCGACAGATTTACTGTCCATATTATGGGTTATCATAGCATGCAACTGCAACCTAAGAAGATTCATGGCAGCTACAATTAAACATTCGCGATCCTGTGTAGGTGGTCGTGTGCCAGGCAAACCTATATAAAATTTACATTTAATCAAGATATTCGTTTCGAAAAATAATGAATTAATCAAATAAATGGAAAATGTCATCGAACCTTCACATGATTTAGCGAGAAGGGAATCGAGAAGTTTAAATGTTTCCTCGCAGACGTCGACAACAAATGCAACGCGCTGGGCAACAGACCACGTAGACATTGACCAAGCGAAGCTTTGCGTCGGCCCACAAACCAGTCCGATGACGCTCTTCCCGCTGAGGGTCGGACAAAGCGTTGGTTCTGTTACCGTAGGCGGTAGTGACGGATCAATTTGATTACAATCATTACGGCCCCAACCGTACACAAGCTGGTCCTCTGTGAGAGCAAGGATATGCACGTTACCAACAGATAGGTCTCGTACCTTTTTATTTCTCAAACCATCGACTAGTTTCGGAAAGCGAACGTGTTCTTCGTTACCGTGACCCAATCGCCAATGGTCACCCTTGCCTGAAAAATGAAAAAATAGATACAATTGCTTCTTTATACAATAGCAAAACTTATAATAAAGTAAACTTCATACCCCACGTATAAACTTCGCCATGAGCTGTAATAGCTGCTGAAAATTGTCCTCCACAGAATACTTTAACTACATTCTGATCTAAAAGTTTGTCAACAATTTTTGGTATTTTGGATCCATCACTGCCACCTCGACCTAATTTGCCGTAATCACCATCGCCCCAGGAGAAGACGATACCCGAGTTAGTAACGCAGAGTGTCTGCGAATCTCCACTTCCACAAGCTACATGAGTCACTGTGTGACCATTTAGAGCAGTCACAATGGTTGGAATGTTTATATCATCGCAGATACCATGACCCAGGCGTCCGTAACTACCTCTTCCCCAAGTGTATAATTCTCCAGTACTTGTAATTGCGGCTGAATAAGTGCTCCCGCAAGCAATGTAGGTGACGATCTTATCCAATAAGACATCCACCACCTATTTTAACAATAATGTTTTAATGGATATTATTTGTTTATTCTGCGATAATTATGTAAAAATATTTAAAATTTATATATTAACCTGCGGCTCATCACAGGAGAAACTGTCGCCGTGACCCAGTCTACCACCATCGCCGTTGCCCCAAGAATATACTATACCCTTAGTCGTTAATGCAAGATAGTGTTTGCCATCTGGATGCGAAGCGATCATTACTACATCGTCTGCAAATCCATAAACACTTTGTGGATACTGCGTCTCCGATCCGTAGTACATCATGTAGACTTTGCCATTTAATGATAATATAAGCAGCGCTCTTTCAGTGCAGCATAGTTGTTTCACGCCAATTTCAGCAATAGCGTCACAATAGTAAGGCGGTGTTCCACTACCGAATTGAACATTACCCCAAGCCAGTACCTCCTGAAATGTTTGTGTTTCGGATCTCAATAAATCTGGAATCGGTGGTAACAGAGGTTTAGCTAATCGACTGAGATGACACATTATAATAACAGCAGCTTTGCGGAGATCCACGGGCGTAGTTTCATCATCAGGCAGACGAAGATATTTAAGTAACGCCTCGCATGGTCCCGGCGGAGCATTTTCGTCCAATCGGCGGGACTTGGAGGCAGCTATGGTACTGAGTCGACGCAAGAGTGGAATAAGAGGTGCCGAGTTGCCAGGAGGCATTACTCGATTATCTTGGTTTTTAGGTTTTTCACTTAGTTGAAGCAGTAAAATGACCGAATCTAGTAGACTTGATAGTGTGCCTCTTTGAGTGGCCAATTCTAAGAGAAGACATAGTGCTGTATGCTGATCTGCCACTGGAACAGGACACCAAGATATTCTTCCAGATACTACATCACTGTAAAAAAAAACAGATTCATGAACTAATAACTTTAAATTGATACCTCTTATTTATTTAAGAAAAATAAATACCCTGTAACAACCAATCTTAAAAATTTTGCTGATCGCTCAACCACTTCCAGCCAAACTTGGGAAACATTGTTTTCATCAAAAAGGGTAGCTTCAGGTAGTGATTGAAGTGCTTCTAATGATTCTGTCAACAATTCACTGCAAAAGTCAATATCTTCACCAGATCTCCAAGCTCTTTTTAAATATGCAAATGAAAAATTAAGGGCTGCCCGTGAACCAACTCGTGCAAGACCAGCTGTTGCTTTTTCACTAGGTTTTATTCTAGAAAATCAAAAACAATAGTAAATACTTTTTTTAACTTAGCTTTCATTTTAAATCTTCTTTTACTTAATTCACTTACTTTTTTGGTGCTTTGACTGCAGCTTTAGGGGTTACTATAACTTCTTTATTTTCTTGGGGCTTATGCCTAGATAAGGCAGTGAAATATCTTCGAGCAATTACTAGGCGCTGTCTTAATCTAGTTGCAGAAAGAGTACTGTTGGCAACTTCATGACATAAATTTCTTTGCTCTTTTATAAGAGATTCTATGCATGAAGTCAATTCACTTGGCGCTACAACATAGCAAATTAATCATATTTTAAATTATATATTTTAAGGATAATTACCTATCTCTGTATAGACTTACATGGTTGAGAACCCCATAGCCAAGAATCTATTGTATATTGCGCAGGAATAGACTTTTCTGCAGTAACAGTTTGTCCTTCTTCTTCATCTAACTTTTGGCAAGGAATACAATTACACCCGCTTTGTGGACCACAAATGCCATCGCAACAAGGACAAGATAATACTCTCAAATTACAATAGTAATTGCCACTCTCTCCTGCAAAATAATAAATTTGAAAATTGGTTAAATAAATATAAAAAAACAATTAAATACAATTGTAAATAAATGACATACCTTTTCTGGCAATCACACCTGCGGAATTCATTAAACCATCACTAAAGGCACCAACAATTTCTCCATCCCTTATCATTTCATTCCACAATTCGGCAAGTCCATCTCGACTAAGGAAACGTTGGAGGTTCATCTTGAGCCACTTGGCATCAAGACGAACCTCCGGTCTTACTGTAATATTTAGTTGACCGCTCATGCTGTCACTTGTTAGTTTCTTAATAGTTAAATGGAATTCTACAAAAAAACAAAAGGAAATTCCATTATAAAATCGATTGTAACTAGAAATTTTGAATACACAGGGAATAATTAAAAAAAAAAAGAATAATATAAGTGCATTTGGTAGAAAAGTTGTACAGCTATTCAAGATATACACTTGAATATTTGTCTTGAGCATTTTTCTACAAGGCGAGTTGCGTTTAGGTAGGTTAGGAGAAAAAAAAAGGTCCTGCAAAGGTCGATAAACATTAAACACTCACGGAGAATAACGGATCACATTTTCTTTTCGGATGTCTCGCTGCCATCACTTGGCTCCTTTTTACAACGTCTGTGCTCGGTCGGACTCTGGGCTGGACTCGAAAAGCCCTAGCGACATTCCTCCTGATTTCGCGACTTTTGACAGGTCTTTTCAGTGCTTTTAGCGGGGACGGCGACTAAAGCGTGCTATGTGCTGGAGCAAGAGAGACATACTCTAATGCATTGTGAGAACTGGGAATACATATACCAAGAGGCGTGCGCACAGCGCATAACGCGCTCTACTGCTCTATACGCATTCAACGGGCCCGTTGGTCGTCCGGCAACTGGCGGCAATCTTGGCATTACTGCCAAAGTAGCAAGTAGCAACTGCTCGAATATTAACTCCAAGCCTGTGCCTGCGCTACTTATCGTCTACCAATGGTGCCTGCAGCCTGCACCAAGTAAATTCTGGCCAAATATAGCACACGTACTTTTAGTTGCTCTATATAGCTATATGTACACGGTTAAGGCATTCGCAGAATTCGCAGAATTCGCAGAATTGTAAAAAGGAAGAAAAGCTCGTTAAATATTTAGGAGAAGCAGTTTTTGCGAACTCTTAACTCACTGTTTTATATGTTTAAATGAAAATTGACAATGAAAATACAGGTGTTGAAAATTCATAAAATGACAGGATTTTATCATGATAGTAACAAAATATTATAGCCATTTATTTTCTACTTAATTTTGTTACAAAATCATATGGTACATAGTACCTATAATAAGCGCCACAAATTTAACAGTATTTACAAAAACAAAAATTGATAAATATTTTCATCACGTTTTACAAAGTTGCTGATTTAATTAAAAAAAAAAAAAAAATGCTGGAAACCATTATAAAGCTGAAACATAAATGTTGATCAATATCACAAAACTGCACTTACTACGAAATAAAAGTTGCTATTTCGTCTTTTTACACGCTTGATAATCGCGAACTTTCGTTACTTATTATAAAACTTGCAACATTTTTATAAAACTGCGTTACTTATTATAAAACTGCACTTATCATAAAATAAAAATTTGCTTAAAATATATATTGTTATTTCATCTTTTTACACGATCGGTAATTGTAAAATTTTTTCGTTACGATAAATTGTACTACTGTCTCGTAATTTTTTTATATTTTAGTACACTCCCTTATTATTATATAATTTGGTATGACTCGTCATTATCCAATAAAAATAATTTTCGTTAGAATTTTGTCTATGCATAATAAGAAGGTGGTACTGTCAAATCTTGCAGCACGGCAAATTGTTCTTCTGTAAAGTTTTCCGCTAGGCCTTGAAGACCAGTCCATCCATCACAGTGAGTACGTTTAAAGTCGTTGAGCGTTTTTCTAATTGTACTCTGAAATTAAAGATTTAAATTAAAACGACTATTATATTTTTAAAAGGTATTGAAAACTTACAGGAATCGGTTCAGAGTCGTTTAAGTGATGGCTCAGGCACTCAAAAATCGGTGGAACGTGCTTAGGAACATCGTAAGGATGTGCTTGAATGAATGCACACATTCCCAAAACACCGGCGTGGCGTAATCGAGCAGCATTGATTATTTTTGAATTATTGGCCTGTTGCTGACCATTCTCGTTTAACTTACTTTTTCTCTTATTAGTTTTTGCTTTCTTTTTAAACTCGTCCTGAAATTTAAATTTATTATAATTTTCTATTAATCTCTATTAATTGTATTACGAATCTAAATAAAAGTTACCAGTAAAGCTTCCTGATCTGGTAGAATAGTGCAATGCAGAAGTCCACCTAGCAATTGGGCAGCCTTTTCACGAACCTCAAGCCTTTCATCTACAAGTAACCTTAGAACTATATCTTGAATGGCCTGCACCCAAGACTCATTGCTGAGTAAAATACTCATGTTATTGAAAATAAGAACTTGCAGAAATTCAAGGCAACTTGCTCGTGCGGACCACGACGAGCTTTGAGAGACATTGCGCACAGCATCCAGAGCTGCAGGCATGTGTTCGGGCATGGTAAGCGTGTGCGCCAGGACAGCCAAAGACCTCGAGCACGTCTTCGATAATTCTTCGTCCTTTTCGTTGTTCTCCAATTGACACATAATTGGGTAAACTCTATAAAAACTTGATAGCGCGTCAAGATTCGAAATCATAACAGCTTCGAGAATCCACCTGCATACTATTTTGAATAATCTAATGTTTTTTTCTCGTTTGTCGTTGACCTGGACGTTGGAGCTGAATATGCGTAAAATGAAGATCATTTAATCAATGTTTTATGTGAGCTTTTAAAGATGTAAATTTATGAGTTATAAAAACAACCGTTACCTGGACTCTTCCTCAATTCCTTTTCCACTTTCAGTGGAGTCAACCTCTACTAGTTTTGGTGTATCTTCTTCTTGTACTAATGACTGTAGCCTAGGATAAAGTTTGTCTAGAAAATCGCTAATTTCAGGTAAAGATGATCCTTTCCCAGAGTATTGAGAGAACTTTATGTTTGTTCGAAAAATAGAGACAAGCATAGAAGCAAGACGATCCCTCACATTCTGGAAGGGACTTTCCTCAAGTCTGTTTTCAAAGCGTTTTAGTAACCGACACAACAGTTCATTAACTCTCCAAGACTGTAGGCACAAGGCACCTTGAAGTATCATGAGACGACCACATTCGACAAAAGACGCCTCTGATTGACCCAGTGGGGACTCCTCCATCAAACATTCGAGTAACCAGTGCAATCTATTGGGATCCCTATCTTTTGTAGCGTTCGATATACATACCGCCCAATCGGCAATAGTCTCCACTGTGAGGTTACTCAAGGCATTGCGTAATATTGGCAAAAGTGATTTCCACATTGCCTCTGTCATGTCGTAAGTCCAATGCTTTGAGCCTTTGATCAAACCGCAAATTATTTCAGCTGCGCAACGCTGCATGCTCTCTTGCTTATCTTGAACGAATGTTTGCAGATGCGGTAAAAATTTATCAAGAAAAGTATCGCCGTGGTTGCGGAATAGGCCCTTGAATACTAAAAGTCGACCGTTACTAAACTTGTCACGACCCTTCTTTCCCTCGAGACTCAGATAAGAAATCAATTTGTCGATATTTTGCTGATTCCCAAAGAATTTTTCTATTTCTTGCTCCTGTTCCGTCAGGTCGGACTTGTCGAATTTTGGCTGTTGCGAACTAGGAGCGTAAATTTTAAGTTCACTCGGCCAGACGTAATAACCAATGTTAGTTTTGTGAATGTAACGAGTTTCATCCCATTGCAACGCATTCGTCGGACGTTTATCATAATTATACTGCAGCCAACTATTGTCCTCGCGATGACCAGGCCTGAGTGTCGACGATTTAGAACTGCTTGATGGTGCAGAAATGGTCACCTATTAAAAATGAAAATGTTAATGCGTTAATTTCAAGATTAGGAATTATTTAAAAAGTAATCAAACGAATAACCTTGGGATGTTTTCTCTTAAGTTGCTTAAAGATGTACATGAACATTCGAAGTGCTACTTTTCTTTCTTCAATAGATTCGTGAATTAAGACTCCAAGGAAAAAGCGCACGACTTGTGGTGGATAAATAAGTTCAGGGTGAGCCAAAACATAAATAAAATTCATGGCCATTAGTCGATGTCGCCAGTGTAAGTTTCGTTCCAACAGACTTTTCAACAACGTATTTAAAATATCGTTGTATGCTTGCAAATTTCGTTCTCCACTTTGCTCTAATTTCTCAATTCCAGCTTGAACCTCTTCTTCGGTAGGCTTAGGTTTACTCGGCGGACATCCAGCATTCCAAAATTCTGCGGCGAGTGATACACAAGAATCTGGCACATTCAATTTAATGTTCGTTGTGTAAAATGTTTCAAAAATCGAATCAACAATACTGTCTTTCAAACGAATAACTGAAGGTTTCTCAGACGGTTTCGATAATACTAAAGCAGGCCATAACGTTTTAATAAATTCCCAATCCTGTTTGACTAGCAGATTTTCTTGAAGATTTATTTTCCTAGTTAATAAGTACAAAATGCCCTAAAAATATTCAAATATAAATTTAAAAAAACTTCCAAGTTAAATTTAATGAAAATTCATATTTTAAAACGTAATATTGCTTACTTTATAGGCGTCGTGATGCTCAGTTGGATCTTTTTGAAGTACTTCAATAATGTGTGGTGTCAAGGTGATATATGCACTTGGAAAGTAACCTAAAGCTATTTGAAGTATTTCTTGAGACTTAGTGCGAACTCTACTGTATTGACTAATTGCAAGTTTTAACAAATTTCTCAAAATGTGAGCGTGAGTCTCTGTGAGAACGGGAGTGGTACAGATTTTACGCATATGGTGTTGCGCATTAACACAAGCCAAAATAACCGTAGGAAACCATCCTTTGCTTCCAATCATTCGATTTTCTACTACTTTCTTTGATATACAAAAGTTAGCAGTAAATTTGAAATTAGAATCTACCGGCATACGCAATTTTCCAAGAAGAAGATATTGCCAATTCTGAAATGTTTACATGAAATTCGTAAAAAATTTTGTAATAAATGTAGATGCGCGTATTATACTTTACTAAATTTTCTTTAGCAAGTTTTTGTCAACTTACCAATAATAACATTACAAAACTCTTTGTATCATCTTCAATATTTTTCAGCATGACCTCTTGAAGTTCAGTCATAATTTTTATTAAATGTAGCCGCACATTACTACCGTCTGGCATTTTTACTTCGCCAACGTTTCCGACTACAGGTTTATAAGATTCGGTGCAATTTTCATAAGGTTTATGTATAAGAGGTGATTCATCCCAAAATGGTAAAGCTGAATCGCAACCATCCAGAATATTGAAGATAATCCTTAGCGTTATTTGCAAGTCTTCTCTGTTGGTATTTAATAAAATTAAGTTTCTAGATCTTTTTTTAAGTAACAAAATTATATGTTTATAGCTTACCTTGATAAAGAATTTCCCGTTTCTATAAATTTCTCGATTTCTTTAACAGCTGGCATAAAGTATCTGACAAAAAGTTTTTGCAAAGCTTCAAGTTCTTTTGCTCCAGGAGTGTACATTTTTATCCTGATTGATTTAATATTCATTGTTTCACCCCAGTCTTTAACATAAGGATACGAAGAATCGTCCAGATTTCTTTGGACGTTGATAGATGTGATAGTAGAAAGAGATTGCAAAACGTTGCTCAAAGTGAAACAGCCAAGTAGATTACCCTCGCGCGATTCCAACTTGATAATTTTATCAATAATGTTAGTTAAAGTATCCATGTATGGTAGTAGTGTGTCCCCTTGTGTGAGAACTAATCGATTTAGAAGCAGTAACGGATATAGTAGTTGATTGTCAAGATTTTCTGCTTTGATAACGTCGTCTCCATCGCCGATTGCGCTCAACACTTTCTCCGAGAGAAAAGGAAATAGGGCTTTTAAAGTTTCCTGACTGTTAACATTGCTAAAGACTTTACACAGTACTGCAACTAATTGACCAGCCACTTGCGTCTCAAGGACATGTTCCATGATAAAGGAACGTAATTTGGCAAGCGCACTTAAGAATATAGCGTGGCTCGTCTGTCGTAAAAGCGTCGAAAATACACGACTCAATGAAGTTTCAGCCATTGCCTCGGAGCGGCTCTTACTGTTGCCGTTTGTCTGATTCTCCAAGCGAACTGATTCAAGGGCGCTAGAGTCTATCCAAACAAACACCTTGTCCATAAATTGCAGGACGAAATCCTCAAAACGACAGGATGTCTCGCAAATTATACTGTCACTATCGCTTAATTCCGCTGTCGTTTTCGAACAGTCGACTATGGGAATCATTGTCACGTACGTCGCTATCAGATTAAAGGTCACGAGACATTTGCTCGGGTCGTTTGGATCTATGCCAGATAAAGAGGCAAACAATAGTGGCAGTACATGTAATGGTCCATCTACATACCCATACTCTGAAAATAAAAAAATCTTAGTTTATATAAAAAATTCCATTTAAAAAAAGATAAATTGTAACAATTTATGTACCTTTGTTTGGAACACGCGACCCTTGAACCAATGGTCGAGATATGGTTATCATGCACGTTGTGGCAGTGATTAGTTTGTGAGGCTCTATGTCACTACCGATAGTAGGATACACTTTTTCTAATACATTTGGTATTACAATATTTGGTCTCATTATAGCAAGATAATGCAATGCATCGTAGAAACTTTGAGAGCAGCGTTTGTTAAATACACCAATCATAGCGATTGGTATCATACTATTGACAAATGCATCAATGTCATCGTCAGTTAATTTATGAGATTCAGGAATTGGTGTTTTCCATGTTTGCTTGAGTTTATGAACTTGATAACGTTCCCTAAATAAATATTTCAGATTTCATTAGATTAAATGACAAATTTAAAATTTGATGAAAAATATTGTAATAGTAGAAGGATTACCTGTAAATTCTTATAACTACAAAATATGAAATATTTACATATAATTCTCCAAGCTTTTTAAGCCAAGCACCGTGATTAGCTGGATGAAAATATGTTTCTATTGTTTTCAAAAACTTATCCAAATAATTTTGTGAAGAATTTTTTCCCTAAAATAATTTGTTTCTTTAAAATTCTTACAATCTTATTTTAATAAGCTGTTTAACATTTTTATACTAACCAAAACAGATGCAATCCATTGAGCAATATAACATGCTGAAATTCTGCAGTTGTTGTTGCATTTCATTTTTTTATAACATACGGGCAAATTCAATGTTTGTACAAATCTTGTAAACATTAATGGTATATATGGTTCCCAATCAATGTATCCAATATTATGATATGCTAGTTGAGCTATTAAGTGCATTATATTATTTCCCCAAGTTTGAGCAGTGCAGCTACAAACTTCCCACAACTTCATAAATTCATGGAACCAAAGTTCGTGTCCAATTGAATGATACTCAGGAGTTAATTGCACTGGTAAAAATAGTTCAAAACCTTTCATGATCATTTGCATGCTAAAAGTATGAAGGGGACATATTTGAGGCCTTAACTCATCTAATATTTCTTGTGTTGCACTCACCTAAAAGAATCCTATTAGACTGGTATTTTAGTAATTAATAAATAGCTGTTTAGAAAACTTACTGGGAAATAAATTTTTACTGAATAAACTAAAAAGTCTATTAAACTTTTTAAATATGATGGATAATGATGAAGTGTAACTTGCATTGGTTTTTGAGCAGTAACTCTAACACATAAGTTAAACAAAGGCCTCCAAGGCAGTTCCAACTCACTAGGTGAAATTAAATCACTTTTTCTAAAGAATATACTTAAATTAGTATTGCTATTATTTAATTACTTTATAAATAATTAAAATTAGTTTTAATTGTACAATACCTTATGAGTGTATATAGGCGATATCCGAAGACCCCAATCAACGTTGATTCTAAATCTGGTATTGTTATTAATTCATACATTAACTTGATAAACATAATATGATCTTCCTTTGTGAATCTTAAATTGTACAATGTCAAGTATCTGAAAGTAAAAGATTTTTTTATGTTGAGATGGAATGCGATATTTATATAAATATGTATAATCAATTATTTACTTGTGGAGCATGTTTGACCAATAAATGCATCCAGGTTTTATATCTCTCAGCATTACGCATCGTCCCAAATTTGCTTTAATTTTTGCAAGCAGATCATCTGCTTCTTTGTCTAATTGGTCAGCATAAGGAAGAAATTTATTAAAAGGTATTTCTTTTTGAAAAATTATTTTCTCTTTGAAATCTACATCTTCAATTGCTAATTCTTCAGTTGGTGTATCAATACCAGATAACAAATCATCGGATAACTGTTCGTAGTAATCATCACTTTCTCCAATAAAATCCATTATTCCCTACATTTGGCGATTAAATTGCAAACAACAATGTAAATTAGTTATTTAATCAAATGCAAAGAGAATAGGAGAAACTACCTTATTGCATTGAAAATTAAAAATTTTAACCTTACTTTTGGATAGAAGTGCAAATACTACTGCGACGTTCCGTGAGACGAAATATTTCGTATCTTTTTCAATCTTCAAGAGTTCGTCTCATTGTGCTCACGAGTTCCATTGACTCACGCTTTGTATCCCTCGCGTGAGTGCCCAAATAATATTTTCCGTGACTTTTACATATAACGAAACGTCACAAAGGAGTCGATTGTAGAAGATGTTGGTCGTTGCAGGAAGAGCCAAAAGAAGAAAGAGATTTTTCTAACAAATGGCGGGAAGTCAATAATTAGCGCAGTTATATATTCTTAGGGCTTTTCATTATCAAGAAAATTTTAATTTATACCTATATATTTATTTGTCTAGAAATTTTCACTTGACGCGGGAATTTTTACAAAAATAGTCCTTTTGCCAAAATTTTATTTTTCTACAAATTTTTCTTTTTTTTTTTTACTTTCAATAAAATAAAATTAATGCAGCCGTCAATTTCGCAAATGTTTGATAACTATAACTGTACTGCAGAATTTATTTCTTTTAATTTATATTTATTTATTTATTTTATTATTTATTTTATTTATTTATTTATTTATTTATTTTCTTTCTTCAAACTTGTTGAGTTCAAATATCCTAATAGAAAAAAAAATCTGTTTTTGATTTGTTTGTAGTACCAATCGATTAATCAATTAATAAATTCAAAATTTTTACAATAAAAAAACTGAAAATAGATTTCATATGATTATTAGTTTTATTACACTACATAGATATGCGCGCAGTACAGTGATAACGAACTATATTGTATATATATCAAACTATGTATATATCAAACAGCTGATATTTTGTTAAAATTCCGTCTCATGACCTGCAAAATGATTTCAAATTTTTGTTTGCTCAGTTTTTTAAATTTATTTTGAACCATTTAATCTTTATGGGAAATTATGCTTTCCAGTGTAAAAGTTATTTCAAAACTATCTTCCAGTATATTTAGTAAGAGGTTTCTTCTAACATTTTCCTTAAATTTATAAAATTTATCTTTTAGGTTATTTTCACTCGATCTTTGTTAATTAAATTTGAAAATTATATAAACTAAAAAGATTTCTTAGTAAAAAGTTAGCTTATTATAACTTTGCACTGTTACAGATTTACAGTCTGTAGCAAAATGGTCTTCAAAAATAATTCACAATACAGCATCTCAACAAGTTACTCCACAAATTACTCTTCAGCAGACATTTGGACAACCAACTTCGCAAACACATCCACATCTTCTAAGAGAAGGAGAAATTGTACCAGGTATAAAAAGAGATGAATTCAAAAAAAGGCGCATTGAATTAATGGAAAAAGTAGCTAAAAATTCTCAACGGAGTGATTTACCTCAAATTGTGATAATTCCATCAGCTTCCAAAGTTTATATGTCCGATAAAATACCCTATGTCTTCCGTCAGAATTCTGATTTCTTATATTTCACTGGTTGTCAAGAACCTGACAGTGTATTGATGCTAATTATAAAAGGTGACAGTCGCTCTTCAACATTATTTGTGAGACATAAAGATGTTCATGCAGAGTTGTGGGATGGACCAAGAACAGGTGTCGATGCTGCTTTGTCACTGTTTGAAGTTGAATGTGCATTACCGCGTATAGATTTTGAACAATTTTTAGCTTCATTTTTAAATGAACATAAGAAAACATCTATATGGTATGATAATGAAGATGTTATACAACCAGAAATTCATAAAAATCTTAACCAGCTTATTAAATTATCCAATATACAAGGATTTACTTGTCCTAAAACATTAATTCATCAATTGCGCATAATTAAATCTCCAGCTGAAATAAATTTGATGAAAAGGAGCTGTTCCATTGCTTCAGAAGCTATAGCGAAAACAATAGAGTATTCCAAAATAGGTACTAGTGAACATGCATTGTTTGCTACAGTTGACTACGAATGCCGAATGAAAGGTGCAGAATTTTTAGCCTATCCACCTGTGGTAGCTGGAGGAAAAAATGCAAATACCATTCATTACATTTCAAATAACCAAATCATCAAAGATAAAGAATTGGTTTTAATGGATGCTGGTAAGTTTTATTTTACTTGCTTTGCTATATATTTGTCATTTTTTTTTCAAACAGCTATGCTTTTGTTATTATTGCAGGATGTGAATATCATTCTTATTCTTCCGATATCACTAGGACATGGCCTGTGAATGGCACATTCACCTGTGAACAAAGAATACTTTATGAAATAGTACTGGATGTTCAGAAAACTTTAATAGATAAATTGAAGGAATTTCCCAGTCTTGATATGCTGCATCATGACATGTGCCAACTTTTAGGTAAAAGGCTGCAAGAAGAAAGTCTAATTCCAAAAGATATTACTGGTAATAAATTGTTAGAAGCTGCTTACACCTATTGTCCTCATCATGTTAGTCATTATTTGGGAATGGACGTTCATGATACGTCGAAAATTTCTCGGAGCATCAGAGTTCAACCGGGAATGATTGTTACGATTGAACCAGGTATATAATCATCTTTTATTAATTTATTACAACTTCGAAGAAATATAACATATCTTGTTCTTTTTAGGAATTTACGTCAATCCACGGAATCAACTAGCTCCACCAGAGTTTCACAATATTGGTATCAGAATAGAAGATGACATTTTAATTCAAGAAACTGGAGTTGTTGTTCTTACAGAAAGTTGTCCAAAAGAAACTGCAGATATTGAAATGCTTTCGAAAAAAAATGGTATGTAATGTATTATAGATTGCGGATAAAACATTGTATTTTTCGTTGTTTATAATATAAATATCATTGATATTGATAGTGGTAAAAGCTGTAGGTACATATGTAAATAGTATTATTGTATTAACCCGGATTTATTTAAAAATAACAAATGTACAAAGTTTCTTTGTATTAATTGTAAACTATATTTCATTCATAAACTTGTCTACTTGGAAAAAAACGAACGTTACAAACTTGTAACCAATACAGCACGACAAGCAAAAATAATAAAAAAGCATAGATACAAAGCGCTACCATGAATATCAGTTTCATTAATTGACAAATGATACTATTTTTATTATCAAATAAAAACTTGTAAAAATTAAAAAATTGTTTAATAGTAAAATAAGTAAAAAAATCTGATCTATTATAAAAATATAATTAAAAGGTCTTTAAATCAATTAAATAGATTATTACATGAATTTTATTTAAAATGCTTGTTGTTCCCTCAAGTTTGCATCAGCCTTTTTCAATGTTATAAAGTTTGTCAATTGCTTGACTCGAAGACGTGACCAAACTAGATGATCGTGGAGTGCGTGAATTTGTGCTGCCGCAAGAGCCGCACTTTCCGGATACAGTACAGTGGTACATCCGAGTCCTAAGATAAAAATTTGAAATGTATATTAATTATTATTAAAATATCTTTAAGAAAGTTTTTACAAAAGTAACAAACATTTTTAACTATAACACCTAATTAGTATATAAATGTTTATAATTTCTCAATAAATTGAGAACGCATTTAAATTGACAAAATCAAGAAAAAAAAAATAAAAAAGAAGATGCAGGATAATTATACCTGAAGGTACTTTAAGAGATGACCAGACGTCCTGGTTGATAGCTTGTGAATTATCTGGTGGACAGTTGATCACAGGGAATGGAGTATTCCCAGAGAGTACCGGACCGAGACCGTTGCTTCTGCCAGCCACTGCGACTAGTACCACCTAAAACACAATCAATGCGCAGCGCGCGATAAACAACCGACGAAAGAATTAATGGACGATGGGAGAAAGAAAATACGAAGTCGAGATAGTGACTGCAATATTTTTCTGCCACTGCGGCGACTCTTCTTTATCGCTTGTTTCTCTGATTATTATGTTCGCTACCACTTTTCAAACTAAAAATAGAACTTAATTTTTGAAACACATTTTGGCGAATGCTATAAGGGTGGGCGCGCTTAAAAAAAATAATAGATAGAAGGAGCGAAAATTTCTATTTCCATATGCAAGATATTGTAAAAATTTCCAAGTTGAAGAAACTGCAATCGCGAGTTCTTACACAGTTATAGGTCAATTGCGAAAGAGCATAAGATAACCGGAACGCGGTGATTCTCGAATATCGTCATTACGACATGCAGTGAATGGTAATAGTGGAGTTATTACCTTTTCGCCACTGCCCTCGTACTCGGCGAGTATACGCAGGGTCTCCTCGGTGGCCTTGTGAGCGCTGCTCACCCTCAACTGAGCCTTGAGACCGAGAGCCACTGCGTGTTGAGCGATTTTTTTACAGTGATCAGCATCACTGGGGGAGCCCATTAAAATCACCACGAGAGCACTTGGGGGAGGTACCAGGTAGTCTAGCTGTTGAGCCACCCATTCGAAATTGCGCTTCACGGTTTCCAAATCTGCCTGGGTGACCGTCTGCAGATTTCTATACACCTAAACGTTAACAAATTTTCATTTTTTAATAATCCAACAATTCAATATTAGAATGTATATTCATTAATTAGATTCACTAACGAGTAAATAAAGTACAAACGCTAACGATCTTTACATATTTTATCTGCGCATCAAACGCCATCGTCAAGCGCAGTTGCATTACAATTTAGTTTAAAATAGTGCCTCATTTGTTAATTATCAGAGTTATTAAATTTTAGTACCTGCTTATCTTTCATGAGCCTTTTGTCGCCGCTAGGCCAAAGCCGCCACGAATCGCTGTCGATAATGTCGGAGACGAGGATCTCACCGTCGGCATCGACTCCGAACTCGATTTTCATGTCAATGAGAGCACAGTCTCGGGTGGCCCAGGCGCGCTCCAAAACTTCAAACACCGTCCTCGTCGTGCGTAACATTACATCGTACTCGTCCTTGCCAATTGTAAGACCGTTCAGCTTGAAACTGGCCGAGATTACCTGCTCTTCGGACCATTGGGGATCGTGATTCGCATCGTCCTTGAAGAAAGTCTCCTGCAGGGGTGGCGCAAAGCGGTGGCCCTCCACCACACCTAGAAATTATTTTCCATTATTATTCGGTTATATATGAAGCTCTTTTTAATTACTTCAAGTATAAAATTCCATATCAAATACGTTTAGTCATTTAATAAATCCGAGATGTAACGATTTAATAATTAGAAAAACGTGTTTGGAATTATCTGTTCAATTGCAGATTTTTTTGACCTTGTACTTATTCGCATTTTTTTTTATGATTGCAACGGAAGTTTATGCTTGTAAACTAGTAGATCGGCCTACCTGGATTCCTCCTGAGGAAGCTGCCGGTGGCGAGTCTCCTGGTAACCCATTCGATGGGTACCATCTCACATTTTTTCGCGACGAAAGATTTTTCGCCGGCGAGTTTGACGAAAGAGGTCTTCATGCCGGCCTGGTTAAGAAGCTGGAAAACCTTGGCGTTGGTGGCATTGCTGATAGCAGCTTTACCTTCAATGGCGTGCGACTTCACTCCATCCCCGGCGGTGATCCGATCCTTGCTGTCCACGAAACAGAGTTTCGGCTCGTTCACCAATTCGAAGACCTTCTTGGTCTTGCCCTCGATTATAAGCTTGCCCAGTTTGTATTCTAAAATAAAACAGATTTACATCAACGGATATCCAAGATTATTACCTAAGTAAGGTAAAAATTTCAAAATTATACAATTATTTTTATTTTTTAAGAATCCGTTTAATTTTGACGTTTTTTCGTACTGCGCTCTTCTAAGCGACGCGTATGTGTATATATAGAACGTACACTGTCTTCCTATACTACGTACCACGTGAGAGGTCTACCCAACTCCGAAATACAGTCTGCCGAGAAAGAACCAGCGGGAACACCATGTGAGCAGTGTCCGCGTTTCTTCGTATGTTTTTACACATTTTTTAACGATTTTTTCGAACCAAAGTTTTAGTTACAATAAGCAAATAATTAATTACATGGGAGACATCAATTTATTAATGTAATTTAACGAGACTGCAAGAACAACTCCGGAATACCGTAAGTAGTAAGAGAAATAACCTCTGAATTAATTTAAATAGCATATTAACTCTCGAAGCTGAGACATAAAAAATACTTCGATCAAAGCAACTGATTAAATAAAAAATGTTGCGCACTACTTAGGTAAAAAAAGGTATTTTTGTATCAATAGAAAAGAAATCAGAAAAATAAGTAAGTAATAACGTTAAAAAAGATACTGATCCTACAACAGGAAGAAATATCAAGGCTCAGAATTATTCTCAGTTATATATATAGTTTGGCATTGTATTGTAGAAAAATAGGCATAACAAGTAGAAGGATAGTGCTTAGGCAGATACTTACCGGTCATGTTTTCGCCTATGTGACTGTCGCACGAGTGCCGGCTCGGGCTCGCGATCCCTCGCTCTTCAGCGTCCTCGTGCTCGAACATCCCCACCTTTCCAGTGCCGCCAACGATCTCCTGTTATCTTGCGCACGCAGCCGCGGCTGCGATCCGTTCGTATAAAGCAACAAGTAGTCGAGATCCCCCCTGGACTCCGGCGCGTAAGCGTCGCACTCTTTGCCGAGAATCATAGTATATTTTCACTAAACGCGATAATTATTCCATTTCATTCTGACGCTTGGGAGGTCATTATGTTTTTGTCGTCGATAAGTAGAGAGCGTCATGCTTTTGCTTGTGTCGACGTCGATTTAAGATTTGGATTTTATTGAAAATTTCTCAAAACAACTCCCTTCAAGTTAGAGTTTAAAATACGCACTGCTGATTGTTTGCTTTTTGCAATAGCAGTTAAATTTGGTGTTACTAATGTCAACGGGCTATTTATATTATTACATCAATTAATAACAGTTTTTATCCTCGGCTGATAAGATTTACTGAGGCTGAAAATTATGTTGGAATCTTTTGTGTTTCAATTTAATAAATTATTACAAATTCGTGGAATAAATATTAATTAAGTATATTATTGGGATATGGGTATTTAATCAAACACACAGTTTACTAAATGCAAAACCAAACAAGACTTTTATTTAATACTACTCGTCTGAGAAGGACGTCTACTCCTTAGAGCTGCTTCTAGGCGACTGAACCATACCCTACGGTTTTCCCAATTCGCCACCATAAACCGCGTTTCCTCAAACGTGGTTTATGATAGGGTCTCGAGTTTGGGACTCAAAACCATAACGGAAAAACACTAAGCTTTCCTTCGTTCTATGAACGTACTATTTTTCTTTATCGAGTGATTTTTGTATAGAGAGTATTTTAGAATAAGACTCAAATAATCCAACATATATGATAATAGTATAGTTTCTGGTAATGACGTTTAAGAAAGTTTCCGTGTTTGTATGCGTACGCAGATAAATTATGTTGAAATTAGCCAACAAATAAGCTTCGAATGAACATTTCGAAAAATGGAAATTTTATTATTGAAAAATTAAAGACTAAATTTCTTATTCACTGCACTCCAATAATATAATCTAATTATTGGTAAAAATAAAACACTAGTTTTACAATCGCCATTTTCAATAAGCTGTGTTAATTTCGTTGTTATAATGTTAAACGAGTGAGTTTTTCCGCTAATTATTAATTTATTTTTTTAACAAATAACTTTTATCGATTACGATGCTGTCTGAAAGTAAATAATCATTAGAACACTGAAAGAATGTTTGTAAGCTAGAGACACTGCAAAAATAACATACATA
This sequence comes from Sycophila texana, assembly GCA_035582955.1. NCBI lineage: Eukaryota > Metazoa > Arthropoda > Insecta > Hymenoptera > Eurytomidae > Sycophila > Sycophila texana. The sequence continues at coordinate 4,547,984 of JAWWEN010000009.1, forward strand.
CATTTACTAATGGAAAGTTCCACTGATTCTATGGAAAATAAATATACGTAGCGTGATAAATATCTCGGTGTCGTTCACGTCAATTCTTTTTCTACTAACTCGACGAGAGATCAAAAAGCGTCTTGTTTAAAATTAAAAAATATTAACATAAATTAATAAATCTGCTCTTTCGTGACCTGAAATTTATAAATTTTTATACAAATCTCAAGTCTTTAATTATTAGTTTATATTATTTACAATTGACCACTGTTTATAACGTGAGCGTCTGACAAATAAAAAGATAATGTCACAGTAATAAATCGTTTTTGGTATAATTTAATTACTTTATTATACGTTTAAAGTACTTGCGTGAAATTTTAAAACATGGAGCAAAAAAAAAAAAGAAAAAAAAAACGGAACAATTTAAAAATACAAGTTCATTAAGATATTTTAAGAAAGTTAAATGTATCTCTTACTGAAATTTTTAGTGACTGCTAAAATGTGTCTTTAAACTATCTCGTCTTTTATTTATATCGAAAAAATGGAGTATCGGTAATAATCATATTATATATTTCTTTCTACAATTAATTATCTCGATTTAGTTTTACACTTATAAATATCACATCTTTCATATTGTACGGAGAACAATCTTTCCTTAGATGATTAAATAAATAAATAAGTGTTTTCATGATATCCGTGAACAGGTATTTGTACAGTATTGAGGCAGTGATGCTTGTTGTAAGGCTTGATAAGAGCCAGTATTCGTATAGGTATATCCGAGTGTGCACCGGGGCCTTGGGGGAGTGTCGACTGTCGAGTGAGCGATACACCCCTCTTCCACAGTTCCACGACGTGCCGGTCGCGTCGGTCACAAAAGTACCTTGCCATAGGTCTAGTCCGACACTTGCGCCTGAGAAACCGAGGCGCGCGTGCGGCAGAGACGCGCTGCTCCGTCCTTCCCTCTATCTCTCTCACTTGTTTGTATTGTGCGCGATAGACGCTCGTCGTTGTGTGTGCGCGTGTGTGCCGGACGCCAGGATCTGCTAGTGCCACTACTGCCAGCGTCGTAGCACGAGCCGCGCAACCTTTACAACGGCCTCGTCTCCGAACACGTGGTAAGTCCAAATGCTGCAGCATGCGCGGAGAAGTGGAGAATCCGTTTCAAGAGCTCCAAACATTTCAAAGTCAAATATCGGCTCTTCGCTAACTTACAACGAATTCATCGTTGAAATCTAATGCTTTTGTCTTTTGGGACCTGCCGAGTATACCGAAATGAGTCTCGGACCCCATTTACTTATATGCTCAAGGAGAGTAGTAATGTGTGCTCAAGGATAAGTTTTACTTTCAAAGTGTGTATGTAAGCTTTTATTCATGGAATTTGTGTCTAACTTGCCTGTCAAAAAAGAGAAAAAGAAAGTGATTGAAATAATTTTAACCAGATTTTTTTTTTCAGCCGAGTTGACGACTTTCTGATAAGTTAAAAAAAAAAGAACAAAAAATGCTGTAGCTACCGGTCTATTTTATGCTAAACAATAGGCTAATTTACAAGTGTTCCTACAAGTATAATTTTCTCCAGGTTTCTTCCATTCAGCTTACGACGTTTGAGTCTGCGACTCTCTTCACACGTTTCAAAGTATATACATACACACATACTTGCGTGTAGGACCTGTTTCGAGACCTGCTCCAAAATCCATTCTGGATCGACGGCTTGCTCCTCTCATTCTTCATTTGGAGCTGATGCATTTTTTAACTTTATTTATAAAGTTATTTTTATAGATGATTTATATTGGAAAAATCTTAGCAGATTTATTATATATTTATATTAGCATATAGTTCTCATGTAATGCTAAACAGTTCTGGACGGAAGTTTTAGAGAAAAAAATCTAAATTTTGGGCATAAATTCGTTTTTCATTATCAATATCATCTACGGAATTCTTCTCATGTTTTAATTCGACGCCCAAAATCTTTATTTGTCACCGTTCTTTTTTACTACATATCTAGGATTACTTTCCTCTGAATGAAAATTCTTAGTTATTTCACATGTAAATTATGTAAACGGAATAAAAAAAAATAAATTAAAATAGTTCATAATAATAGCTATTCTGAAGTGTAAAGAAACGTATTCCTAAAACAAGTTATCTTCCAGCATTTGCTCTAAGAGTTCTTTTAGTACTTAGTAGTTATCAAAAATCTTGACCAATTCAGTTTTTTACGTAGTGGATGAAGAGTTTCAATCTGCGAATTTCAGATTAAGAAAATGTAATTTCAACCGCAAGACCATTGACTAGCTAAATTTTTAACGATTTCATATGCAAATGTAACTAATTCCAAGTAATTAAAAAATAAAAGCATACTCTCTTCTCGTATCTGCATTAAACTCAGTAATTATTAATTATTAGCATTTCTCGTTGGCAATGAAAGCTTCATTGACACAAAAGTGAAGCGTGCAATTATCGGTGCATACCATCAGAAGATCGCGATCATTGTATTGTGCAAAATATCAATATTACAGTATGACTGACGAAATTAATAAGAAAATTAATACCGCGGAAAAAAGTGCAACCTTGCTCCTATTCAGCGCTTAGTTGGACAAAAGTACATCGGACGCAGGTTCTAATTGCGGGTGTTACTGACTTCCGAAGTCTGGGAGCGCACGAATGTCTCAACGTAAACGTAATTTTCTCGAGATTATTTTAGTGCGTTGGTATAAAGCGATTTATTAACTAACGACGCGACTCGTCCTTGGACGACCAGAGGTTTTCCATGTTATTTGCGTAAGAACACGCAGCGCGAGCTAACTCTTAGGATTTTGCTCTGCCGTAGTCATTTGCTCCGATAAAGCGTCTTACATTCATTATGAGCTGTTACGTTCTGTCATTGATACGTGCATTAGCAATTTGCATTAAAAAAGTTCATGATTTATTTGTTGTTCCGATATATCTGTAACGAGACTGTTTCACTCGCTGCTTCACTCGTTATATATTGCTAAGATTTTTAGCTGTGGCCGAATGCAAAAAGAAACCGGTGTTGACAGACAAGGTGCATGCCCAGACGAGGAGTAACTCGAGCGAGAGGAAGACGAACGCGTAAAATTGGGAAATGTGAGTAAGCGCGCTTGAATTATCCCAGCAAAAGGAAGGTCTGTGATCTCGAGCGATTGCTGATGAAATGCCTGTCTTACGAAATGCAGACTTGTGCGCGAGTCAGTATAAATGTTCTTTCGACTCAGGGGGACTCGAGAGGCAAATAAAGTGTTATGTTAACCGACTATCAGTCTTAAGGTTACAGGGTCACACGCGATCCCGATAGGAAATTGACTAACATCGACTAACAAACTCAGGGGGGTCTCGACATGCTGTCGTAGTGACTTTTTTTTTGTTTGATCGAGCACTTTTGATGCCTATCACATCGGGTATAACACGTTGCTTTGTTATCACGAATTAGTTTGGTCAAATATTTTAGTGTTTGATTAAGAGGAATACATTTTTTAACGCTTTATTATATTATATAATAAAAGCACTAAATATATCTACACTTAAGGGTAGAGTACCATGAAAAATTGCCAAAAAATGTACTTTTTTTACTATTTTTTAAATTCTCTAATTTACAATTTATGCTTACAGAAATG
>JAWWEN010000009.1:4552342-4564717 GCA_035582955.1 Sycophila texana
ATATAAATTTTATTATAATTTTTAATTTTCAAATTTTTTTTCAAAAAAAAATTTTTAGGTATAAACCCCCCTTAATGCAACTTGAAAGTCAATTAATCGTTTGCTTGCGCAGGTATTGGGTCGCGGAGTGGGACTGTCTACGCACTCGGACTCCGAGCTGATTACGCAGGCTTTGTGTCTGAATCCTCCGGAAGGCGAACTCAACGGTCCGGACTGGCCTGCGCGTATCAAGCATCTGATGCAACTCGCGCCGCTCTCCTACTCCTTGGTTATCATGCAAAGGGATCGAATCTACGGAGTCAGGGATCCCTACGGAAATCGACCGCTTTGTATAGGAAAAATCGTTCCTATCGGCAACTTAGGTAATGCTTTATTAAACATCTGATCCATCATTTATTTATTCAGAGATTCGATGGAGTTACAAAACTAATTCGCAATGTTTATTCGCATTATTAGGTCACGACTCTGATGACGACAACATTGAAGCCGAAGGTTGGGTCATTTCATCAGAATCCTGCGGTTTTCTCAGCATAGGAGCTAGATACGTTCGCGAAGTTTTCCCTGGCGAGATCGTCGAAATGACCAGGGAGGGCATCAAAACTATCGACATCGTCGAGCGACCCGACAAGAAACCTCAAGCTTTTTGTATTTTCGAGTACGTTTACTTTGCCCGAAGTGACAGTATTTTCGAAGGTACACTCTAATTTTATCATTACACTTTAATTTACACTTATTATTTATACTTATTATTTTTTATTTTACACTTTAATTTTATCATTAGCACCTTTCTATTTTTATTGTCGTTTAATCTCAAAATATATTTGTACACTTACAGGACAAATGGTTTATTCCGTAAGAATGCAATGCGGCCGCGTTCTCGCTCGGGAATCACCCATTGAAGCGGACATTGTTAGTTCTGTACCTGAGTCCGGGACAGCTGCCGCCCACGGATATGCAAGAGAGGTAATTCACTGTTCACTGCCAATAAATGGGAAGAACATTTTTTTAATAAGCGTAACTAATATTATAAAAATTAATCATGTGTTTCAGTCAAAAATTCCATTTGCCGAAGTATTATGCAAAAATCGGTATGTAGGTAGAACATTTATTCAGCCCAGCACGCGACTGAGACAGCTCGGTGTTGCCAAGAAATTCGGTGCCCTTTCAGAAAACGTAAAGGGCAAAAAATTAATTCTCATTGATGATTCAATTGTTCGAGGAAATACCATAGGACCGATCATCAAACTTCTTAAAGATGCTGGCGCCAAAGAGGTAAGATAATTTGAGTTAGAAAAAGATTACCGCAGATCTTTTCATTATTTTGAGATATTTAAAAATAAATCGTACAAACAGATCTCATAAGTATGAAAAGACTGACTTTCTTAAAATTTTTATGAAAATAAAATTTTTTATTGTAAAAATAACAATTTTTTAATTTCATTTGTATATTTTCTTAGGTCCATATAAGAATCGCGTCCCCGCCATTGAAGTATCCATGCTACATGGGTATAAATATCCCTACACGGGAAGAACTCATAGCTAATAGGCTTGACGATGTCAAACTGGCTAAACACGTAGGAGCGGACAGTTTGACGTACCTTTCAGTAGAAGGTCTAGTTCAAGCAGTGAGACATGGAATGGACAATCGAGAGAGCAGTTACATTGGCCACTGCACTGCATGCTTGACCGGTGAATACCCAGATGAGCTCTCCAGTGACTTGAGCTGGTGAATTCGAGATTTCCAACTTCAATGGTAGTTCATTGCCAATGGTTGATTGCCTCCCAGCATCTACATGATTGATTAAATCTGTAATCATAAGATTCGAAAGGAGATTATAATGTTTCAGCTGAATCTTTGTGCTGCACTTGATTACATTCAATTGTTTTTTTACAGTTGCATTTAAGATTTATACAATTGTATTCAGTGAGTCAAGTGAATAAGAACTACATTTAATTTAAGAGACTAGATTTTATAATTAATATAAAACAAAGTTATGTAGAAGAATTTTTGTATAATTTTTTCAATGGGTAAAATTGCCAACAAAATATGTAATTATGTTTTTTTTACATAAAATATTATTCATTAGCGACCTATTAATTATTCTCTATAACTTTATAATGACAAGGTATACCTCAAGGAAAAATAGAGTACAATAATAAATGGCCGATTTCTATATATGTGCTGAGCAAAATATTACATGTACAGCTTAATATTTTTGTTATAAAAAATAATGACTTTTAAGAAAATACAGACTATTTAATTACCTTATATCAGCAAACTTTAATCCTTTCTCAGTAGAGAGAAAATATTAAAAATCAGCTTTTTGGTTGACTAGAGGATTCACTAAGAGCTTTCAGTTTTTCACTTATTTCTCTCATCTTTGCTTCACGTTTTTCTTGTTTTCTCTTGTTCTTATCGGTAATAAAAGAATCTCCTAATTTAAGTTCTTCCGATAATAGTCTTCCACTTTCTTCAACTTCAACTACTTCTTCATCAACTTCCATTTCTTCTGGATTATTATTCTCATTATTAGCAACACTTTTACGTTTTTTTTCTTTTTTATTAGTATCTTCCTTTTCTTTGAATTGAATTGCTTCTATCTGATTTAATCCATTACCAGATTGAACCAAAGCTTGATCTCCAGAATCTTCACTTAAATTTTTCTGAGATAGAGATAATTTTTTCTTTTTTAATGTTTTTTTTTGTATTTTTCCTTTAATGGTTTTTTCCCTGACTTTTCCTACACTTTTTAGCTTATGTGTCAGTGATTGTTGTTCAAAAATATCATCACTAATCCAAGGTGTACTACATTTTGAAGTCGACGGACCAGGATCGATGACAGTTAATTTTTTTGGAACCTCCGATTTATTTTTTTCATTATTTAATTCAGTCATTTGTAACGTAGTTTCCAAATTTTTAATCTGTGACTCATAGTCAATATTATGTTCATTATTTTCCGTTAATTGAGATGCTTCCGTTTCATTTTCTAAATTTTCTTCATATTTATACATAGCAAAAGGATTATCTTCATCTGATTCAGATTCTGGTTCAAATCCTCTCATTCTTAATTCTTTGCGAAATTCTTGTTTTTTTAGATATTCGTGTAATGCACTGACTCTTTTATCTCGAGAATCAGCCCAAAAAGAAAGTGCTATAAAAAAATTCAAGATAGAATTAGATAGAAATTCATCAAATTATAAGATAAATAACAAAAAAATTAAAATACCTTCGTGTTGATACTTTGGTGGAACTCCAGCTTCTTTTAAGGTCTCGATATTAGGAATACTTTGACTATGTTCTGAGTCACCCACAACCTCGTACCTTGGAATTACAAAAGCTCTTTGCATTTTGAGAACTTTTCGTGTTTTATTAAAATACTTTAATGTTGGAATTTTATCAAATACTGGATCATCAACTTGTGGATTGTCATCTTTATCAAAAAATAAATAAGTTCCAACAGCATCTTCGTAAGTGCCTTCAAAAAACTAAAAAATAAGAATTTTATTAATTGCGTGAGAAATAATTTATTAAGTTATAAAGAATAATAAAATTACCTTGCCATTAACTTGCATAACTGGATGATCTGAATCCAATCCAAGCATGTCCAATTTTAAATTTTGACTACTAAATACATCATTTGTCGCACAGTTATCAAATTCCACGTAAACGAGGATTTCCTCTTCATCCTCCTCCAATTCTGAGTCTGAATTCGTCATTTTTTATTTTAATTTTCCTATATAAAAGTAAAATTATTATTTATATTTATACAATAAAATGGCCTAGGTCCTATCTTCGCAAGCATGCTTTTGATACTATTTATAGGTTAGGGTTCTAAAACAATCGCGTGTGCGTATGAAACCCCGCCAGCGTTCGAACTTCGGAGCAACCAATCGCACCTCGCCCATTGGCTGAAATTACCTTCTCTTTCCTTTTTCCTACTTCCTTCTTGCTCCCCTCTTTTTATAAAAGTGGCCGACTGTTTCACACGTGGAGCTATAGTTTATAAGTTACAATTGTCTAATATAAAGTTTATAATTCTGGTCGTGATTTTACGGTTAAAGTTCACCAAGTCATATAAAATAAAAAATTTTTCGAAACATTAAACTTTTTTATTTCTTAGAGAACCTAGACTGACAAAATTGTAACAAAACCAATGGTAAGTTTTTAACAAAACGATTAATCACACAAAATATAACCTAAACCAATGTAGGTGCACAGTACAAAATAATGTTACAACATTTTTAAGTAAATTATTTTTTAGAATCCATTCAATTAGTAACAATGGTTCGTCACAACAATCAACTACCAGATAACCTTCCACAATTACAAAATCTTATCAAACGTGATCCCGAGTCTTACAGGGAAGAAGTAAGTTTTTTCAAAAATTATAGCTGAATAAGTATATGTAATGCAAAGTACTAAAATATTTTTGTTATGTTTGACAGTTTCTGCAGCAATATCGTCACTACAAATCAACTTTAGAAGTTTTTGCTTTCACTCCAGATAAATTCAACAAAAGCCTCGATGAATTGGTTATGTTTTTGGCACAGGTAAAGAAATAAACTTTTTTTTTTATTTACTTGGTCTTATTTTCGTTTAACTTAGTAGAAGATGAATACATTTGTTTTACAATTAAAAATTTTTTTATCCCAATTCATTTAAAAAACTGTATTCATCTTAAAAATTGATAACTTATAGATATTTATTTACAACTATCGAGAATTATTTTCTCTTTCAGGTGTGAAAATTAATGTTTGTCAAATTAAACATCTCTGAATACAAGCTTATCTTAAATATATTTTAGTATTCTTTTTACTTTGAAAATCAAAATCATAGATCATGGAGGAGTGTGTAAAAGCTTTAAGCACAAAAATTAAATGTAGGGATTCACTCATTGGTCTTTTATATTCACTACTGGCTGATGAAACTGTGTTTCAAAGTATTTTTGTTTATGGACAAATATCTTGTGGAAAATCATATATTACTCAGAAGGTTTTGAAGTATTTAAACTATAATACATCTATAATAAATTGCATTGAACATACAAGTAACAAAAGCCTCTTTGAAAAAATAATAATAGATCTCGCATCAATTAAATTAACAGCAGCCAATGGATACAAATTAGAAAAAAAATGTGACGACTTTGTGGAGTTCATAAGACAAATCAAGTCCATTGCTGAAAAAGATCCACGACCTATAGTAATCTTGTTAGAAAAAAGTGATAAATTACGTGAAATGGATGCAAATATATTACCAGCCTTATTACGTTTACAAGAGTTGACTAAAACAAACATTTGCACTATATTTGCAAGTGATATTATTTGGGAAAAATATCAACCAAGAATTGGAATGTATGAGCCTATTATGGTTTATTTTCCTCAATACACAAAAGATGAAACTTTAACAATATTACTACATTGGAAAGAAACTATTTATTATGATGATAGTTTTTATAAAAATTATTTGAATCTCTTCTTGTCTGTGTTCTTCAGATTTTGCCGTGATCTAAAGGAACTTAGATATATGGCAATGAAAAATTTTACTAAATATGTTGAACCTATTGAAAATGAAAATGTGAATCCAAATGATATTACGACTTTGTGGCGAAAAATCGTCAGTACTTTTAGATCTAACTTAGAAGTGATCTATTTAAGGGTATCAGCTACAGATTTTTCGAAACAAGATGAGCTTTCTCGTGAGATTGAATCAAAAACAAAATTGGCATTAAGTTTTAATTTACCATATTATGCAAAGTACTTACTCGTAGCAGCATATTTGGCATCTTATAATCCACCCGCAGAAGACAAAAGACTTTTTATGAAAGCAAGAGGACCAAGAAAGAAGAGAGCTTATAAAAAGAAAAAAGAAAAATTGCAGCAACAAATTCTAGAAGGACCAAAAGCTTTTCCATTAACCCGTTTACTTGCTATATTTTGTTCAATTAATGATCACCCTGTTGATTTAAATGCTATATTACTGACTCAAGTGCCTTCTATGTGTCAATTAGGTTTACTTTCAGTAATTGGTGACGGTAACATAGATGATCCAAAATATAAATGTTGTATCGATTTTGATTTTGCCATGGTTATTTCTAAGAATATTGGTTTTGAATTGAAAAAATATTTATATGATTTTTTGCAATAATACAATTTCAAATTTGATGAGAGAATCCCTACATTAAGAAAGTATTCTTAAGATTGGTAAATTATTTAACTAAATTATTGAAACTTTTTGTATTCTTATAATTTTGTATTATTTTTTTTATTAAATAAATGATTTGTATAAAGATTTTTTTATTGGTAATTTTTTTTTCTTATCTTTAATTCTATAATAAATTAATCAATATTCCATCTCAATGTTATTTTATGTGCAGGTTGCCCATTGTTACCCCAATGATTTGATAACTTTTGCTCAAGAGATCATTGAAATTCTTAAAGAAAAAAATACAGTCCTGGATAGTGAAATGCGAATGGTTAGTATTAAAAAAAAATTGAAAAATATCATTTACTACAAAATACAAATTTCTAATGAAAAAATGTTACATTATTTCCAGACTTTGTGTCGCGCATTAATTTTGCTTAGAAATAAAAATCTTCTTGAACCAACTGCTTTACTCAGTTTATTCTTTGAATTGCTTAGATGTCAAGACAAAGCTCTTCGACAATTTTTACAAACTCATATAGTCACAGATATAAAAAATGTGAATTCCAAACATAAAAATGCGAAAGTTAATACAGTTCTTCAAAACTTCATGTTCAAAATGCTGAAGGATACAAATGCAAGAGCAGCAAAAATGTCTGTAGATATTATGATTGAACTGTACAACAAAAACGTGTGGAATGATGCTAAAACAGTGAATGTCATTGCCACTGGTTGTTTCTCCAAGTTCACCAAAGTAATGGTAACTAGTCTGAAGTTCTTCTTAGGTACGGATCCCGAAGAGGAAGACAGTGACAGCAGTGACAGTGACGATGAACCTAACATGAAGGAAGTCATGATGGCTAACAAAGTTAATAAGAAAACAAAGAAACGAGAGAAGCAATTGAAAAAGGCAAAACAACTCTATGTGGTATGTGTCATTTTTAATTATTTATTTTATAATTCTAAGACAAATTTGATATACTCAGATTAAAATTTATTTTTTATTTCAGAAATCAAAAAAGAAAAAGTCAAAGGCTCCTCAATTCAATTTTTCAGCATTACATCTAATTCACGATCCACAGGGTTTGGCTGAAAAATTATTCAAACAATTAGAAAAAAATAATGATAGATTCGAAGTAAAAGTTATGACTTTAAACGTGATTTCAAGACTTATTGGCTTGCACAGTTTATTTTTGTTTAATTTTTATCCTTACTTGCAAAGGTTTCTACAGCCTCATCAAAGAGGTAAACATTTTTCATTACATTATTGTTCATTTTCACAAGCGCTAATAACTAATAAAATAAATTGTTATTTTAGAGGTCACAAAGCTTTTGCAGTTTATAGCACAAGCTTCACATGAATTGATTCCTCCAGATATTATGCAACCAGTCCTGAAAACTTTAGTTAATAATTTTGTGACCGAGCGAAATTCGTCAGACGTTATGGCCATAGGGTAAAAAAAATTAAAGCTATAAATATATTTTTATCGATATTTTTATTGAATATTTTTAACGCAACATTTTTTATAGATTGAATGCTGTACGAGAAATTTGTTCCCGTTGCCCACTTGCTATGCACGAAGATTTGCTACGCGATTTAACGCAATATAAACATTATCGAGACAGAAGTGTCATGATGGCAGCTAAATCCCTTATAGGTCTGTTCAGACAAACGATGCCCGATATGTTGCACAAAAAAGATAGAGGACGTCCAACTGAAGCATCGATTGCTCTCGAGCCTTTAAAATACGGAGAAGTGACAGCAAAAGATTTCGTGCCAGGTGCCGATGTTTTGCTTCAACCTAAAGACGATACTTTAGAAATTGACAGTGAAAATAGCGACGTAAGTGAAATTATAAAATTTAATAAGCAAATATTGTATGTACGCGATTGAACTGGTCAGTTAATAGTGTTCATTTTTAGGATGACGATCAATGGATTGATATACAACACAGTAGTGATGAAGGGGCTGAAGGTGAATGGGTAACCAATGATGAAGAGGATGGAGAAGATGAAAGTGATGTAGATGAAGTAGAAGATGAAGATGAAGAAGGAACTGAATTAAATTCAAACAGTGATGAGGATGAGGAAGAGGAGGAGGACGACGAAGAGGAAGAGGAAGAAGGAAACGAAAAGAAAGCGGAGTTGAATGGGGATGTAAATAAAAATGAAAAAAGTGTTAAATGCATAGAGAAGGAGAAAGAGCTGAAGAAAAATAAAAAACCAACCAATAAAAGTGAAAAATCGCAAGATGAAGTAAATAAGTCCCCTAAGACACAAATATCAGTATCCACTAACGCTTTAAAGAAAAAATCTAGTAGAACGAAGTTGGAAAGGAAGAAGAGAAAATTGCAAGAAAAGTTAAAATTACAAGAAAAATTAAAGGCTCGGAGGAAAGTCGAGTACACAGAAGAAAGAAAAGCAAAAGCGTCACAAGTTTCTGCTGAACGTATACTTACCGATGAAGATTTTAAGAGGATCGATATGGCTTTGGTAAAGCAACAAATTACCCACGCTAAAAAAGGTACAAAAAGACCATTAGAGGAGGAAAAGGGTAAAGGCGAATTGGTCAAATTGACTGACATTGAAAATATTTACAAAAAGCGGAAGCACGATAAACAAGCTCGAATTGAAAGTGTACAGGTAAAATATTGTTATTAATGCTAGTAAAAATATTCAACACATTAAAAATAGATTTTTTATTTATTATTCATTTTTTTGCAGAAAGGACAAGAAGGTCGAGAGAAATTCGGCTACAAAGATGGTAGGCAAAATCCTCTTTGTAGTAAAACGAATCGTGAAAGGAATAAGAAGAAGAACTTCCAAATGATTAAACACAAATTTAAAGGAAAAGTTAAGAGATCCTTCAAAGAAAAACAAATAGCGTTAAGAAATCATTTAACTAGACTGAAAAAAATGAAATAATAGCAATATTAAATTTTTTTAACTACGATATTATATATTTTATTGTAATGGTCATCAATGTTATTGTTAAATAACTATTTTTTAAAATTAAAATTATATTTTATAAAAAAAAGGAGTTAACTGTATAATTAACGATCGAGATATTAATGTACACAAAATTTAATATGCAAAGAACTTATAAGAAAATCGATTAAAACCGTTGTAAATTTAGCATTTACATTAAATCACTAATAATGTTTTATTTTTTTAAAGAGATTCGAATAAAAGTATAAACAATGCGTAGGCTCGGAAGACTTACCGACGTTCGCTCGACAGGCGAGGGGCGCCGTTCGGTGTATTCCCCCTCCACACTCCCCGCGAGTCGGCGTGGCCCCGCGGTTTATAGAGAGTCCCGGCAGTGTGGCACTCGGGGGCGTCACGCTCGCGGAATACACGGACGCTCCTCCAATTCAGTCAGTTGCCTTGGTGGAAGCTTCACGAGATACATATAGGATCCGCGTGGACACGCCGCATGTGCGCGAGGCAACTTAAATAGTCTTCGCAACAATCGCATCGCCGTGCATAGTATGGGAGATAAAGTGATTCACGCGTTCCCGCGTCGTTTGCACTGATAAACCGAGCTGAAAAGTTGACGTGGACACGATGCTAGTCAACGAGGACCCGCAACAGTGGAGCTCCACTCTAGGCGAAGCTGACTATCAGATGTTTCCAGATCTCGAGCCCCTCGGTACGTAAGCGATAAAGTGGTTGCCTTGCCTGCTCAACTTCTTCGTATAGCCTTGCCGGTGCCAACGCAAACTTTTTTTTTTATCACTTAAAAATATTACTTGGACAATGCGTGTTATTTACTTGTAAGCTACATGTGAGTTTTCCAGAATCACTGTCACACTTTATACATACCACTGTTGTTGCTTGCGACTACTTATCGATTTCGTTAAATAATTGAAAGACTGAAATAACATGGTATAAACTTCGATCGATTCACTAAATCCTTGCTACAGCTATTATTGTACTTATCAAAGTGGGAAACATAAAAAAATATCAATATCAATCTACATTCTGAAGCACTGTAGTATATTTTCTATACTATCATTCCTGTACCCGCAAATTTCTTTTCTGCGTTATACATTTAAATTATCCTTTCGATTTTTTTATTTCAATAGGCATACTTTTAACGTTTTAAACAAATACCTAATCACACTTCTAAAATTGGTTTTTACTGCTATTTTATTTCATTCTTTGCTATAAATTTCAATCTACTTACGTTTGTTTACTTCGCTTCCGCAAAAGTATCATTGATTTATATTACGATAAAATTACATATCCACTACCTATATAAATCTTTGTATAATCTTCTTTTTTTTTATTGCTATTTTACTGTATTATTTACGCGTTCATTCGCTGCATTCATCGGGTCTTGCATTCACTTATTGTAAATTTGTGCCATTTCAGAGACATTTTTTATTGTTATCTTTTCACGAGGTGGCACTGGTGGCATATGTTTAACTTGCCAATCCCGATACTGCAATTTGATCGATTTCTTCTACTTATGTAAAATACAAAAAGTCAGAATATATTTCAGGAAGTTTGCCTTAATGCAGTTTCTTCATTATGAAAGTGATGAAAAGGATTAAATGGATTATCACTTTTTATTTTGCATACCGCGTGACCTTGATATAATTAATTTTTCTAAAATGCAATTCGTAAATTATAGTATTTGATCTAAAGAAAAGTAAAAAAACATGAGGAGAGGCGGCCGCGCGATCAAGCGCTATTCCAGCTTTGCTCATGTGCACGTGTGCTAAGTACTACCGCTCTCAGATTCTCGATTCTGAAATGAATGAGAAACTCTAAAATTACAGATACTCTTTTTCTCTCATTGAGCTTACCACTTCTTTTTCTCGTATTATTTTATTGACTAAATAAATTATGAGAAATTAAACATTCTAAATTTTATTATTTAAAAAAAAAAAAAAAACTGAAGGCTGTAGTTCCTCTAACAGGTGGTGATAGGATAAAAAATAATTAGGAAAATAATAATTAAATGTTACTATCTAAGAATTGTTTACGCATCTATTAACTCGTCATAATTTCTTACGCGTTAATATTTGTACTGTCAAGGGATAGCACAATTTCAAGGAAGAAGTTGGGCTTTCATTTATTTAAAAAAAAATCTCTTTTTAAATCTCATTTTTATAATTTTATTAATCACCAAATTTCTTGTGATTACGGTTTAAAATTAAACTAGGATGCTACATCGCGGCTCGGATTCTTTGCTCCAAAGCCGAAAAAGTCACGAGTAAATGTTGGCAGCTAATCAAAATGGAACTACGCATCTTTGAAATTGCTTCTAAATACAGCTAATCTTTTTTCAATTCCTTTGTTTTGAACATGTCAACAAATTTTCGCAAATTTAGCACAAAGAAAGTTTTCGCAGCAAATTTTCGAGACAATGTAATGTATTAAGTTTCATAGTATAAAATTATGCATATTAAATTTTTATAAAAAGATTGATTTTTTTAATTTTTGCTTAAAAAACGTGGTATTAATTTCTCGCGGGAGCAAAAAAAAAAGTAAAAGAAACCGGTGCAGGCGAAGCGAAACTATATAGGGAGAGATGCAGTTGACTCAGTTCCCATGTTGATGCGCTCACACCGCTTGCTCCCCCCGAATGTACATTTTCCGACCGGTTCTCCCGGCGTCCTTTAGGGACATTTTTTTCTCCCCTTCTCCGTCTGAGTCCGCCAAGCAAACCGCTTCTTTACGTCCCTTGTTAACACCGTGCATCGTCTTCCACATACAAAGTTTTTCCCTTTCTTCTAAAATGTAGCGGGTCCGCCCTTTACTGTTTTTTCATGACTGCACCTGTAAGAAATCACAGATTTTGAGACTTACCACATTGTTTTTAGTGAACGAATAAGGTAAAGACGTCGCTATTCATTTAATTAAAGTTTAGTGAATTTTTTTAAATATAATAATAAATTAATTAATTATTTTAATTCATTTTAATTCAAAATGCGAATACAATATTTTTTTCTAAAGTAAAGCAGGACAGAGAATTGCCAGTTTCAGTGTATGTTATCTTAAACTTGACATTCTATTTATGATACCAGTGATATTCTCCACGTACAAGTCTTCCACTAAAGTTTTACACGTAATATCCCTTACATAATTCACATTTCCACTGAAATAATTAATAAATATTTTACGCAATATATTTATACACAGTGTAATTTTACACATGTTAAGTTTCCATCCGCGGTTAAACAATGTGTGTAAATTCTAATTGTGTATAAATCTAAATCAAT
>JAWWEN010000009.1:4570182-4595205 GCA_035582955.1 Sycophila texana
GTCTTAATGTACGTATAAAAGTTTAAATAAAAAACTTGTATACTTTGTATTAAAAAAATTCGCAAAAAAATGCTTTTCTTGAACCCATTATACCATACCCCCCCCCCCCTTAAAGAAATATGCCTAGGATGATCGGACTGTTCGAAGGAAGTATCTTCCGTTGCTCCAATCTCTGTCCATAGTGGTACATGCAGAGTGAGTATGTACGTACAATGCATTAGGATAGTTAGCATCAAGCCGGTCCTCACAATAGCAATGTCGTGCGCGCGCATTATGGTACTGTTAGACGCAGCCTGACGCTTCAGCAGCGTCTGTATATAGGGCTATAGGGTCGTACTGTCATACACTGAGGATCGCCAAACACCTGTCGTTCACCTGACAGCTGACACTCGCCGCGAATCAGCGAGTGCAGTAACTCCTCCCGCTTCTGCGATGTACATTACCGGCATACCCCTCAACAGTAATAACAATTTGTTTGTTTGTTTTTTTCAAAGAGAACTAACAAGTTGCGAGAAGAAAGCGAGCAGTAAGTAACCCCTGTGTATGTATTGATTTTTTTCAGAGGATGACGCTACCTTACCCGGCGACGATTTCCTCGAGGCACTCAGCTCCGGCCTTGAGATACCACTGCTACTCAATGGAGAGGGCTCGCCCGGATGCGACGAGAGCCCCGATGAGATAATGAAGAATGTCTTTGAAGACATTGATTTCAGCTTCTTGCACGCCGACGACAAGCACGACAGGTTTCCCGACATTTTCTCCAGCAGTCAGTGGCTTTTCATTATTTATTAAAGTACACTTCGATTTTTATTATTATTGTACTGATTAATTATTAATTGAACAGATGAGTATGCCAACCATGTAAAATTTGAGCCTAAGAGTCCCTTTTCTCAGCTGCCGCCATCCCCTAGTCCTAGTCAATCGGAATCATCCAGTGGTTCAGAATGGCCCAGCGAGACCTCTAGTGTTACTCAAATCGATGCCAAGGTTTGTATTTGTTTACATGATCATTGTTTGTATTATACTTCTTAAGCAACATCTGCAATGCTCTTGCAAAAAATACCGTAGTAAGCTTGAATTTTTCTTGGCTTTTCAATGAAGCATTCTTTGTTAACGATGACCTTCAATAAATAAATTTCATTTTATGATTTTCAGTTTGCATTAGAAACGCCTCCAATTTCTCCACCACAAAATGAATCACCACCGATATCACCTCAACCAGCTCAAAATTATCCATCCAAATTGCAACCAATAAAACTACTGCCACTCAATTCAATCAAATTAAAAGATGGTATCACACAGAAATTTGTGTTATCGGATAATACTGCAAAAAGAATTTGCATTCAGCCTAAACTTGAAAACTCAACAAAAGGTTTGTTATTGAGTTATAAATTATTGATAAAATACTTTTTCATTCATTAATCTATTTTTATTTATTTATTTATTTTTTTTTTTTTTTAGAAACTCCCAGGAAAACTATTGTACTTAGTGCTCAAGATTTTGCTGCACTGACACAAAAAGTAAAACAGAATAGCACAACTCAGCCTTTAAAAGTTCAAGCTTTACCTATGAGTAGGCATGTAAAGATAAAAAATCACTTAAATTTACTTCCTGTTCAACAAAACCATTCAAGTACAAACTTAACAACTTTTTCACAAAACAATCAAGTTAAAATTGTCAATGCAATACCAAATGTGCAAATTCATAGTAAAACTCCAGTGGCTACTATACCTAATAAACCTATTATCAAAGCTGAGGCTAAACCTCCACCAATAGCTGTGAAGAAAGAAATAACTTGCCCATCTATAGTGATAAAAAATGATGTACCTGTATGCCCACCTATTGTGATTAAAAAAGAAAGTGCTAATTGTGCACCAATAGTTATAAAAAATGAATTTCCAGAATTCATTGATATTCATGATCGTCAAGACAGTGAAATTAAAGCTCTCAAAAGGCAACAAAGAATGATAAAGAACAGAGAATCTGCCTGTCTTTCACGTAAAAAAAAGAAGGAATATGTCACTGCTCTGGAAAATCAGATTACAGATTTACAAGAGCAAAATAAACGTTTACAAATGGTCAGTATAGCGACGATGTTTCAAGATGATTATCATTTTTTTTCTAATAATATACAATAAATTACAGGAAAATGCAGAATTAAGGCAAAGGTTATCCGAGTTCGAAGGAACAACTGAAAAAAAGATCGGTGGTCCAAATTATGGCGTTAATAAGAAAAATACTGCAATATTATTAGCCATGGTTTTCATGGTGTCTTTTAATGTTGGTGGGTTGGGGTAAGTTTCATGTATTTGTAACAAATAAAAATGGTAAATTTTAAATAATCGAAAAATGATATTATTATTTTAGAAATGTATTTAGTCAAAACAGACAACCTTTAGGAGATTTAGAGCCACACGTACCATCATTATCGTTACCTAGTGTAAGGCATGGGAGAACATTATTGTGGTCGAAGTCGGATGAACAAGAGGACTTATCATCTGAAAAAACATTTAATGATACCTTACCCAAATATCATTCCATGTGTCCAATGCACATCAATCGAACTGAGTCTATTCGTTTGGATTCAGAATTAAGGCGGTGGATCGGTGGTGAGCCAGATCGGGAAAATTGGACCAAGCCCTCCAAAACCGATCTTGAAGTTAAATCTCTTAATGAATTACTGAATTTGAAAACGTATCCTACAAAAGATTCTACAAAGAATATGAGACTAAAATCAAGGCGGACGAAGGAAGTGAAAAGCAAAATCAATCGCGATAATGAAGCTCCATTAACCGCGAATATTAATGCTGTACAAGTATTTTCTCCACTTTTGAGAGAGCATACTAAACTTTTTGAAGCTTTAGGAAGAAGAGACGACACTTTTTACGTTGTATGGTTTACTGGAGATCATTTGCTGCTACCAGCTTCCAGAAAAAATAGTACCACTAGGCCAAGGATGTCATTAATCTTACCTGCTGTTCCAGTTAATGGTAAGTTTTTGAAATGAAAAACAATTCCCTTTTGTAGAATGAACGAAACTGTATACAGTAGTGACAAAAGAAATATTTAATTTTTCAGGATCTTATTATTCTACTCCACGTAATCATGTTACCATGATGCAAATTGACTGCGAAGTTACAAATACCCAACTGCTTCATCTTCAGGAAGCTATTATACCGAAGCATCTAAAAAATCAACGTCAGTCTGAAGCAAATGCACAAAAAAGTCGTAATACTGGAATGTATAGTGGCAGGGCATCCAACGTAACAAAAAATTATAAACCTTACTTTTTAAAAGAAAAAATTGTAAATTCTTTACATAGTAATTCTTTTAAAGATTCCTATACCGAAGATAAAAGTTCTTTTGATAATAACAAAGATTTTCTCAGTAAGGAGAAATTAAACAGCGATTTTCATCTCAACAATGCAAAATATGCAAAATTTAATTCCTCTATGGATGTAGATCAGATGAAAGCAAAAGAGTTAGTTAATGAAATTGAAGAATTAAAGAATACTACTTATCCACATGAGAGGCGAATGTTTAAAAGAAAAATAAGACGTCCTGCAGGGCAGTAAAATTTTGACGTTGGAGCCATATTTATGCAGAAATAAAAGGCTGTGTAATAAAGTATATAGCACTCATTTAAAACAGACTGTCAAATGATGTGCACTATACAAGTGCTAAAGTTTGGTCATAAACAGTTATTGACAATGAAATGTAAGGCTGCATTTTGTAAATTATTATGGTGTGAAAATAGGTAGTAATTGACATTTTCACATTCAGTTCGTAAGCCAAATTTTTAAATCAAGTTTGATATAATAAAATTTATAAATCATTGTTAAATAATAAAAATCGAAAATAATTATGTAGTAGGTACAATTGTGAGTGTGAAATTTTAGTTACTACGATTAAAAGAATCGCTTGTTGAATTGCATTATATTGAAAATTCAACAATTATTTGTGCAATTAATATACATATATAAGTTATAAACTTATTTTATTATCAGAACTAGTTTCACTATAGTTACACAGTGAGAAATATTTCTTTGTAATATAAGAAATAAAATGTACTTCTCAAAAAAATAAGTTAAGATAATAATATTTTAGATATGGCACAGTGATGTACTATGACTGTTGTGTATAAATTTTGAAAAATATGTAGTACATTATATATTATTAGTGATTGTGTGATCATTATAAAATAATGGAGTAAATCTTGCAGAAGCGTGTATTGAATAAAAATGATTTGCATTGTATTTCTTGAAATATATTTGTTTTAAGTGGTAAAATTTGTATATAAAAAATCAAATAAATCAAAATAAAACTATTTGAATTTTTAATTAAAGTTCTCAATAATTCCTTGTGTAAAATTAATTTACATTTTTATATTATTTACACTTTTTACATTGTTCTACTTTACAAATATGTAAGTAACTCAAATCAACAAAATAAAATTAATAAATAAGTACAAAAATAAAATTTATAAAATTTACTTCAAATCTGGAGTGGAATTTCCAAGATAAGTCCGTAAGTCTGCAATTGTTGATTCAATAAGCTTTGCTTTTATTGTTTGTCTTCCAAGTTTTTGATGAGCAGCATATCGATGACAACCACCAAACGAGTAATAATAATCACCACCTAAAATAGTTTTAAATTTAAACTATATTTTAAAGAATTAACTTTGTATTGAGGTTAGACTTTACATCTTTTCTTACCATTTCGACCTTTGATCCATAGAATATCTATTGGAGGTACCAAAGATTCTGTTTCAGGATCATTTAAAGTATTCATTAAACTATTAACTTTCTTTTCTTCAACAGAGGGTGGAAATGGTCTAATTATAATGCTCATAGGTACATCGTGTATTTCTGCATTTGGTCTTGAGTGTATACTTGTAAAAGTTCCTTCCATTTTGTTACCTGCAAAAAAGTAAATGATGAAATAACATCTTAAAATTATGAAAAATATGTAATGTATTCATTATTTTTTATGAAAAACATAGATTACTGAGTACTAAATTGGAAAGTGGCATTACTCACGAATATTGTTAAAAAAATTAAAATTCACTCTGGAAACATTTGTTTTACAAAGGTTAAACATAAAAATGTTTATGAAGTGACTCGCACGCGAGCGTCACTCGCGCGAGTTTAACTGTATCCCCACTTTTTTCAAGTCCTTATGAACATGTGACAGAATACAGAGGGGATAGCAATTAACTTTTCAATCTATGATTTAATAAAAGATAAGACTTAGCAATAATGTAAGATTTTTAAATGATTATTTAATTGTTAATTATCGATTTACCTTTATTCAAAATTCTTAATTGTTTGTTTATTTTACTTATTAAACTTCATTCATTTAAAAAGTTATTGGCCTTCAGCAAGTGATTGTTGTTTTAAAAATTTAGAGACATCCTCTGCTAATTTTTTATAAGCTGTAGCTGATGCTGAGTTTGGTGAATTTAGTACCACTGGTTTGCCACTATCACAGCACTCCATAATATTATCATCAAGAGGAATTTTACATAAAATTTTTATATCTAAAAGTAAAGATATTCATTATCAATTAGGAATATGAACAATTATTTTTAAATATTATAGAACAAAGTTTTACCAAATTCCTTAGCTAAATTTTCAGTACTATCTTTTGAAAGTGGAACAGTATTTTTACAGTTTGGACAAATTACACTGGTCATGTTGGAAACAATACCAGCTATTGGGACGTTAACTTTGGAATACATGGCAGCCCCTCTTCTTGTAACATCTACAGCTGTCTTTTGAGGAGTCGTCACTAATAATGTACCTGCAATCGGCAGATTTTGCACAAGTGACAGATGTGTATCGCCAGTTCCAGGAGGAGTATCAATTATTAAATAATCTAGTGGTCCCCATGCCACTTGACGCAGCAGCTTGTCTATTGCACTCATAACCATAAGACCTCTCCATATAATTGGAGATTTTTCATCTATTAAAAATCCCATTGACATACTGAAATTAAACGTGAATTATATTTTTTATTTACTTTATTTAATACTTTTAGAGTAAAATCAATCACCATTTAACCCCATAATTGATTAATGGCTCCATTAAATTATCTTTTGTTAATAATGGTGATTCGTGTAAATTCATCATCAATGGAATTGATGGGCCAAAAACATCAGCATCTAAAAGTCCAATGGATTTGTCAGGCTCTACAATTTTTAAAGCAACTGCTAAATTTGTAGAAGCAGTTGACTTTCCTACTCCTCCTTTACCAGATGATACAATTAAAATTTGTTTTACACCTGGAATTGGTTTTTGTTTTGGAAGATTTTTTGCCATCATCTCTTTTTGTCGTTGTTTCAGCTCCTCCGATCTTGATTTTGTAGAAGTGCAATACTGTGAAAACATAATAATATTTAAAATTCAACTTTAACATTTGAACGTGTAACGTGTAACACGAAACAAAAGAAATAAGTATGTGTGAAAAAAAAATATATGTATTGTTTACTGAAACTTTAAGAGAATAGAGTAAAACACTTACATGCTTGAAGTATTGCTGAAGGCAATAGTAATTTTTGCGATTAATTTTTCTTGAAAATATTGACATTTTGATCACGCGAGCGGCACAATATTATAATATCTTTGCTTTCTGCAAAAGAAAATTTAAAGGTATGTACGGAAGAAAAAAAAAACAGATTAACATAACCTTCAGAGAAATGTGGCAAAACGCCGACGCTTGCTTATCATTATATCACAAGTTCCAACTAAGTTCGGTCACACCGCCAAATTTTTTTTATAAGATTGAAAAAAAAGTTGAAAAAGCAGAATTAAAAAGTTATTTTTTTATAAACAATGTATAAGGAATAGGAATGCAAGATCTTTTTGAATAAAATTGTTGTTACTGCACTTTAAATTTTCATTATCGTCTGCTTCAAGTTTGTTCACCTGCTACAAGGGCGGCGCAAATCGCAACGCATTAATTGGGGTACTCCCCACAGTCCCACATCCTATATTCCTACTGCACTATTGCAGGGAAAGCATTAAGCACACGGATAAACGCACACAGACGCTCACACGTCTGACGACTGCGAAGATGCTGATAGATCTGGAGTAATGGAATCCGTCACTCGCGTTTTGTAGTCTTTCGCTTGGCACAAATATGTGACAGTGAGTTGCGATTTTTTGCGTTTAATAAATCCCTGTGAACTCGATGGCCTTGTATTTCTATCGAGTGCTTCTACCCAAGCGCGAAATCATACTTTCCACAATTCTACGATACCCACATTATTTCTAACCTACCCTTTTTATCACTCAATATTCTATTTTTCCTTTTTCATAATTTTTCTCTCCTTCCGGAATATAATATTGCGTTAATTTTTTGTAAACGTAATATTCATGAAAAAATATAAACATTCGGTGCAAGTTAAGGTTTCTTTGTCATTTATTCTTTTTTGCAATGTTTATGTCATTGTTTCTTCTTGCAAAATATATTTTTTATTTTAATTATCTTTAAAACTTTACAGCTTAGTCACAGAAGATACAGGTGCAGGCTACGCAGAATATGGGCCTAAAAGCGGCTGTGCAAGCTCTAAAGTTAGTTATTACCAATTTAGATAAATCTTTGAGAGTTATTAAATTTACAATTTTAAAAGATATTAAAAATCAATTTTGTTTTAATTATTAGGAAAGCAGAACCACTGAAGGATAAGGTTCAACGTTGCAAAGACCTATTAAATGATAATGATGCATGGATGTGCCAACGGCAGCTTCAAAAAATTTATCAACAAGTTCTCATCCTTGATTTGGAGTATGCCCTGGATCGCAAAGTTGAGCAGGAACTATGGAACCTTGGCTTTAAGAATTATATAGCTATGCTACAGTCTCAAGCAAAGGACCGCAGAAACCCTAAACGTGTAGAGTCACAAGCCATGCTCAGTTGGTGCTTAGAGGCAGCTAGTGGATTTTACTTGACCTTACTCCAAGAAATATGTACTGCTTTTGACTTAGATTTACCATTCAGAAGGTATGTTTTTTAAAAAATAAAGGAAATTTAAATTAATAATATTAATACTTAATATATATTTTTTTTTTTTTTCAGAAAAAGTTACGTTTATGGTTGTATTTCACCATGGAAAGCTGTTGAAAAACTATCAGCTCCTCACAAATCATCATGTTTTTATGCTTGTCAATACTGTTTGGTTCACTTAGGAGATATTGCTCGGTATCGAAACCAAAATAAGCAAGCTGAATTATTTTACCGCCATGCTGTATCTCTATCACCATCCAGTGGTCAACCATATAATCAGCTAGCGCTTCTTGAAGCATCACGTGGTGATAAATTGGGCACAGTTTTCCATTATGTTCGATCAGTAGCTGTGAAGCATCCATTTCCTGTAGCTTCAGCAAATCTTGCTAAAACTCTTTCTTCTGCCTTAAATGATACCACTTTTAACATAGAAGGAAAAACCAAGTTAATTTCTCAGGAATACATTGCTGTCTTCTTGAAACTTCATGGAGTTTTGTTTAGTTTAGGAGATTTGAGGTATTCTAAAATACAATTAATTCAGTAGAATAAAAATTATATTTTCCAGATAGATGCTATTCATAATCGACAAATTTTCTAACAATTTTTAGTGTGGCAGCATCATACGTGAAACTATTGAATGAAACTCTGACTGCATTGGTAGCAA
Organism: Sycophila texana; assembly: GCA_035582955.1. Taxonomy (NCBI): domain Eukaryota; kingdom Metazoa; phylum Arthropoda; class Insecta; order Hymenoptera; family Eurytomidae; genus Sycophila; species Sycophila texana. The sequence goes on from JAWWEN010000009.1 coordinate 4,578,854, forward strand.
CTGAAAGTTTTAACTCGTGGAGGCTAGTGCAAATGCTGGTTATCAACTTGTATGCTTTACAACATACAGCAGGATTGTCAACAGAAAAGACAGAATTAATAAAAGTTGATCAATTAAGTGCAGATGAAAAATTGTCCAGAAATTGTATTCTCGACTTAATAGCTGGAAATTTATCTGCTCTATTGCTGCCTGTTTATACAATAAAAAGTGCAATAGTCAACTATTTTGCTTTACCAACCAGTAAGTTTTTTCTTCATTTCACAATTTGAATTATATGTTAAAAATAATAAAAAAATAATGTTAATTTAATATTACAGTCAAATTGTGCCTTGACTGGATCCAAATGAGACCAAAAATTTTGGAGGAAGCAGCATTTGCTTCAAGACTTCAAATATGGCCAAGTCTCTGTGTTTTGTTGAACGGTTTACAAAGCTGTGTAACTGATTTTGATTACAATCAGTGTAAGTATATAAAATTGAAATGAAAAACTTGTAAAATTGCAAAAATGATAACAATTAATACTTTTACAGACGCCAAAGTACCACTGCCGGAGGATCGAGACCTTCAAGGTTTTCTACCCTTGGAAAAATCTTTTGAAACACTTCGATTTACAAATACAGATTTAGAAGGAGACATCACAATGTTAAACAAACTTCGTGCAATGCGCATACTTCATCTTGGTCGGCGAATAGCGCAACACCAGGTGAACGGTGCAACTCTGATTTCATTGGGGATTGGAGACCAAACCGAAGAACAGAAATTTATATCTGCTACTGAGGGTACTGGAGTAAGTAATGATTTGTTAAAGGAATTAGAAGAATTGAGTTTATACAAAGAAAAGCAGCCAATTATAGCCAATAGTCCCGTTCCCTCGGAATCGGCCAGTAGTAAAGGATCCTCGGAGATTGATAGCTTAATTGCTGAATTCGGATGTAAGATTTTATTTTTATATTTCAATGTTTATTTTTATGGATATTTCATTTATTACTTTGTTGATAGTGGAAAGACGAGGAGGTATACTGAAACCTCAAGGATCTTTGGAACGCAATCGCGATGCCGGTGAAGTGGTTGGCTCAGAAATTAATTTGCTACCGGCAGCGGCACGTAAACCGCGTCAAAATATCGCAATGCAGGCCATAATGCGTCGCGCTGAATCGGAACAAAAGCAAGTGACCTTCAAGAATGTCTCACCTGTTATAATCGAAGAAGCGGAGAAGAATAAAGCGGCCGTTGTATCAGCATCATCTGCGGCTATTGTTACTTCTCCACCTGCAAAGACTATTAGTGTTAAGAATATAGTGATTTCTTCCTCCTCGACTAACACTGCAAATAACAGTGTAGTATCAAGCGCTCCAGTTGTTCAACTTCGTCCACCTCTTATGCCAATTGCTCCACTTACTATACATAGTAAACAAAATGCAGTGACACAGCAACAGCAGTTGCAACACCAACAACCAAAACCTCAACAGCCTGAACAGCTTAAGGTAAAAAAATTCAATTTTTTTTTTTTTTTCAAATGAATATTTTTTTGACTTGGAATAAACTCGATTAATTTGCAGCTGGATAATCATAAGAATAATGCCTTAACTCAGCAACAGCAGCAACAAAAGCAACAGCGTGAAAATATAGTACTTCCCAATTCTATTGTAGGTCAGTTTTCTCTTCCAGAAATTCAAACATCGATACAAAAACCACCTCCACCAGGTCTCGGTCAATTTCCGCAACAACAGCAACAAACACAACAAGCTCCTCTGCCTCCTAATACTGGTTGCTATCCACCACAATCTTTTAACGTACCGACAACTCAGTTCAATAAAAATTTCATCGCTAATCCTTCGAATTCCATGCAACCGTATCCACTGAATACTTCAATGTCAGCACAATTCAACAATGGCCAGTCACAAATATCTCAAGGAATACCTTTTGCTCCGAATGTTAATGTTAATCAAAACAGATTACTTCAACAACAGCAAACGCAACAGCAAAGAGGTAATTTTTCGACCTTGTCACAGAGTAATGCCATGCAGACGCAGGGCTTAAACCTTACCCCTCCTTCGCAGCAACAATCTGTCATGGGTAAGTTATTCTTAAGCTTTATTATTAATTTTCTTCATTAATATAGATAATCAAGAATAACATTTTTATTTGCAATAAACAGGTCAAAACATGGGATTGCCTATACAACAAAATCCCTTAGGAATGCATCCACAAAATTTGTTAACTGGTGCTCACAGACCAGTTAATGGACTGAACCTACAAAATCACATGGGTCTTGCTTATCAAAGCAATTTACCGGACACAACTATACCAAGTTCTGCTGCTTCAGGAATACAGCAGCAGCAGCAGCAACAGCAGCTGAACTTCCCTAATGCAAATTTTAATCAAAATAATTTTGCTCAGCTACAACAGCAACAACAACAGTCTCAACAACCAAAACAAATCTCGCCTACTGCATATGGCAACGGTCAGCAGTTCAACTTTATCAATCCTTCGAATGTGAACAAAAAACAGCAGCAACATCCGCAGGCAATGAATAGTTATCCAATATTCCACGGTTACGATGCGAAGGATTATAATCCATGGAAAGAACCCCAGTCGCCGCAACCACTCGTCAACTGGTGGGGCACCAACGTTGCATCTCGGCAAGTTCTTCAACAACAAGGACACGGAAAGGATCATCCGGTGATAGTCGGTGGCACAGATGCCTTTCAAAATTGGGCGAATTCTTCTGGTTCTGCTAATCAGCGATTGAACAATGTGCCCATCACACCAGGTAACAATTACCAGCAGAACCCACTGCAAAATCACCTCTACAGTGGCAGAAATAATTTTGAAGACCTTAGACCTTTCGAAGTAAGCTGCAGAAAGAACACTTTTATTATTTCTTTATTTTTATCGTTTTCTTATTTATCCTTGAAATTGTATTCCAGATGGATCAGAAGCAGCCGCAATCGGCAGCAACTGGCAGCACCTACTCGCTTTTTAGCGGCAACAGTTGGGGTATGAACGGCCAACTATCATCTGTCGGCAGCATGTCGGCTTCTAGCCAACAAGATCAGATGAAAGCTCGTCTTAACCAGCAGTCGCTCTGGTCTGGCCCTGGGCCTTCGCCTCTTGAGCGTCTTCTCGAGCAGCAGAAATCCTTGCGCGAGGGTGGAACCTGAACGGCGCCGCCCCCGAAGAGCGATCGACGTACGACACGCTAAATGGATAATAATTCTGCCGATGAAACTATAAAAAGAAAGCTCATAAAAATCGCCCGATACGCGGGTGTCAAAAAAAGCGTAACCATTGAGTAACGATTACAAAACAAGACACGAATCAACACCACGCAAACAAAACACACGGGAGTGAGCTTTAAGGTACAATAATCACCACCACACACTAAGTTAAAACATCGAAAGAAAAGAAAATTATATCGTTGAGTCTAAGGAAAAAATTTCGTAATAAATAACTTGCGTAGAGAAAGAGAAAAAAAATTACAGTAAGAGCAAAAATGACCAAGCCGATGAAGAAATGCATGTTAACAAGAAACAATCAGGCTACCGCGTACTCGTATAGAAACGGCAAAAGGTGTTAACGCGAATGTGAAGAGTAATTATTATTATTTATTATTAAAATCGCGGGAGAGCGAGATATCGATCGATAGTAAGGAGTACATGAATACATAGGTTTCTATGGATCAACCGGTAAGCATGCATAGCTTCTTTAATATTTGCGTGAAGAGCAGAAATAAACAACAGTTACAACAATAATTTTAATTATTAAACGAATGATTTTTTCAATTCCATCCAATTTTTGTTTATTCTAATCGTTGCTTAGGGACAGTAGCGACTCGGTGTCCTAACTCCTCAGTGAAGCTCTGGCCGCGAATCACCTTGTATCCGAATTTATTGCACACAAGAATAATTGGAAATATTCAATTATTTTGTTCTACTAAAAAAACGCGATTAAAAAAATATCGAAATAGTTTTAAAGGTGCAATGATAAATCGTAATAGCAGCGACGTTTTTAAAATCGTGCTAGGGCAGTTTGATATGACTTTTTCGTTTTATTGTATTCTATTTTTTTGTTTTGTCTTTTATTCAAGATCCGACAAGTAATTAATGCATAATTGTTGCGTGACAGATGAACACTCGGTAGAATATTCGTATATTTTATTTAAATGTAATGCGTTTTTATTATTTACTTTCGAGATGATGTACCGATGTATTCGTCTAGGACAAATTAAATCTGCAAAACCTGAAAAACATTTTTCAAAATCACAATATTCATATGTGTCAAACACACAAATGTTTGCATGTTGAATTTTATCTATAATTAATTACAGTTCGATAAAAACAAATAATATCTCAAATAGATTTTGTAATACACATAACAACAAACAGTTAGAGACTGATACATTATCCAAATAAAGAATGAGTTTCAAGCTTTTCAGTTTATATGAAAAGCTGATGTCCATAAACTTAAAAAGAAAAATTAATAGATTAATGACAATGTAATGTTTGTGTTTAAACATAACGAAATTGATAATTATATTCATGCAAATACATTATGTTGAGAACAAAATGGTGTTTCTTTTAATAAATTAAAAAAAAAAACTTTTTTTGAATTAAAAACATTTTTATTTATCTTATATAAAAGATTGTATGTACATTTTTGTTTTCTTTTTTATATATATATATAAATCCTCTTATAACTATAATACGTTTTTAAATTTTTAAATTTGAAAAAAGAACGTCAAAATTATACCGTATATTTTCAATATTCTATATCACATGTTCATTAGGGTAGTACACTGTACACTGTATAGTAACTTTACTATTTGAGTAGAAAATCAAAATATTAAGTTTTCGTTTAAAAATGCAGTTCATTTTATTAATCAAAATATTAAGTTCTTTTGAAAAATTCAAAATTTAATTTTATAAAATGCGATCGCTGAAATATATTGTAAAATTCTTTGAAAATAATAACTTAACATTAAATATAGAAGTACTTATGTATTTCTTCATTGTAAATCTTCTTTCAAAAATTTTATTTAAATTTCTTTAGAAGAGCGAGTTATTGTTAGAAAGCAATCAAATGTGGCATTTCTCTTTAATAAATGCTGTAAATGCGTACTGTGAATTAAAAGGCAATTATTGGTGACTTTCTCAGAATTGGTTCGACAAGTTAACACCTACAAAAATATCAACCATTTTACCATTTATTTTAGTTTATAAGTAAAAAAATGTATGCTTACTATTCCTTTATGATACGTTCTAGTGTGATCATTACCAATTTCTAATTGGTACTGAAAGCCTTGAGCAATTAAACGGGTATTAACAATTTGTACATTTCCATGCAGAGTACCTTCTTCATTTGTAAATACTTTTAAAAAAAATATACCCATATTATGAATTTGAATAACTCGATCAAAAGTATTATTTGCTTTATATTCTACATTCCATTTATGGCTAAAGGTATTAGTATATGTGGGGCTAACCTGAAAAAAGGTCAAAGATTCACATTTAAAGTAATATAAAATTAAAATACTGTCCATCGTGAGACATGTAAGCTTAAAGTGAAATATTACATCAATTAAATGTCCTTCATGATGATATCTAACATGAGAAATCATCCGACCATGGGGTAATTCTTCTTTACAATTTCCTATTTTACAAGGATATTTTCCTTTTCCAACTGATGGTGGAATTTTTGACTCAGCTGAAGTGTTAACATTTAATTCATTATTACAATTTGAATATAAGGTTACAGCTCCTTTGTCATTTCCATTATCTACATTAAAATCAGTTTGTGTTTCTATACATATTTTATTTGCAACTATTCTCTGATTCACGCTATGTCTAGGATCTATCAATGACATCTGTTGAGAAGTTAAAAATTTGATTTTAAAATTTTTAAGATATTTAACTCTATATAAATAAATATGTATGATCTAGCTAACTTTAAACATATTTCAAATTAAACTATAAACTTTTGTTAAACAAAACAAAAGGAAATACCTTAATTTCTTGAAATTTTGTTATCAAATTTTCTGCCAAATAGTTCCTTGTACCATTAAAATGACCTTTGCAAAATGGACAGTTTTGTATTTGTGGTTGACATTTAAAACACACATGGTGGCCTTGAATACACAATGGAACAGTTCCATCTAAACTCTCAAAGCAAACAGGACATTGTAGTATCTCATCAAGATCTTCAGCATACTAAAAAAATAAAATGTGTTAACAAAATTGTTAAAACACACTAAATTGGAAAGAAAAGCATTTGTCAAAAGTTGGTTACGTTTTAAATATTTATTTTTATAATAGAAAAACAACACTTTTTAGTGTAAGCAATAATTACTTTACCTTGCGTCGCAATTCTATAAGAGGATCGCCCATGCTGTTTAAAATTACAAAGAATGAAAGGTTTTGTTTTGATTTTGTAGACCTTTAAATGTATAATATAGTTACACAAAACTGTGTTTGCCACAGATAAACCCAAATAGTCTCGATTTAATGAGTCAGGTAAGGCTAGTATACCGCCGGGTTTCCGTCAATCAGTAAACTTGTGGAGGGAAAACCTAACTTTACATGAATGATTCATATGTACACATATGTATGTATGTATAAATAAAAAATAATCGTAAAATTTCGATGAAATTCAAATTTATTTATAATGGTACATAGTATTAATAGTATGATAATACATATTGGGATGTATTGTATTTAATATATTTTTGCAAACACGTAAAATGCCGTTTATCGTGAGCAATTTAAATCGGCATTTGACGACGTCGTGTTAAAATATTCCATGCAATATGAAAACGTACGAAAGTTTAAACAGCTACTTCTTTAATGATATCAATGTATCTTTGGTATCATCCATGAAATATTTTACATGGTGAAGTTGTGATGTTAATGACACCATTTGCCTTTCTACATCTTGTTTGCTAACATAGTTTGGATTTTGTAGATAATTATTAAGCACTTGAAAGCTAGTACTTGTATTACTTAAAAAACTTGACATTTTAGTTAATATTGTTTTAATTAAGTTGCGATAAGCATCAACTTTTTCATTAGGTTTAATTTTTACATCATTTTCTAGTTCATCCATTGAAATCTAAAAAAAATAAGAATATTAAATTAAACACAATTAATATAAAATTTAAAGTAGTCTTTCAGGTAAAATGATGCGTACTTTCAAAGTTGCTAAAGTTTTTGACAAATCAGCCATAATGAAACTTTTAGACCCTCCGAATCTTTTTTTGCATATTGGGCATAGGTTGATCTCTAACTTGCCTTTGCAGTTTATGCAAATTAGATGGCCCGAATCACAATGTTCCATTTGTTCACGATTTTCCAAACATACTGGGCACTGAATAATTTCTTCTGCTGATTCTAGCAGCTGTAAATATAATAAATTGCATATTTTGGTTTGTTAAATTAGCTAAATTCACAATATATAAGTCATTTTAATAACTATCATGATTATACATGATAAATGGATATTATTATTAAATGAAGACTAATAAGTAATATTTCCTTACTTTTTGACAATCTTTTATTAAGGAATTAGCTGGTTTGTTGGATACCTTTCCTTTATCTTTCTCCATTTTTAACTGATTGTATTTTCCGACGTGGAATGGATGGTACTCTATAATCGTTACCAAATGGCTGAAGCCTTTATTTCCCTTGTGTAGGTATAAATATTTGCAGGTCTAAGATTCTAGAACTTTCAAAATCACGGCACTATTATTTATTTTGCAGTATCGGTACCAGGCCACGTATTCATCACAAACCTCCTGAGCTTTCGAAGTCACGACTTGGAATGTACAAGTGGGGGAAGAACACATAACAATAACAATTGAAAGAAAAGCCGTAAAACCACGTGATATCGGCTGACCGCTGAAGTGCCGATCCTATTACGGTTTTATGCGGTATATATAACATTTTGCAGTTACAGAGAGCGCGAAATTTCAATTTCACTCGCTAAGATTTTAGTTTTTTCAAAGGGACTGAGTTATTTCCTTCAATTGAATATTTTCTTATAATAAAGTCTTACAATTTTCTTATAATAATTCTTACAATAAATAATAAACTCCGTGGTGAGGATGACTGTTGGAAAGGTGAACAAATTGAACGCATGAATTCGAAATTATTATAGTTTTGTACAAATGCTGAAACATTTATTTTTGTTAGAAAAATATAGAAAAGAAATTGTACATTCAGTTCGAGAGGACTAAGTCTCGCATGGACTACAAAGTAGTTGAAGTGAGAGTGTTAAAACTTAGCGGCGCGCAATAATAAGTCGCATTCGGTTAGTGATAACTCATATAACATAAATAAACTAAAGATACAGCGCCAAAGACAAAGAAAAATACAAATAAATTCTCAATCGCCTTAGAGAGATGCTTAATTAATGCCGGTAAGTCAGAGGACCCGCGGCGCAAGGGCGTCGCTCCCCCTTAAAAATTCCTGATGCTAATCTGCAAAGATGAAACGCTCCCGCCGATTCCGGTCGCACCTTTCGAGAAACCTGCTGCGGAGCGCCTTTAGCGCTCTTCCCAATTGTCCCGAAAATTGGCTCCCTGACGCGCCTGCTCGATTAGCGATAGTAACTCTAACATTGGAAAAAGATAAATAGAGAAGATAATGAACGAATCTACGGTCTTTTTGCAGAGCTCTTCATTTTTGAGATTCTCGTTGCCGTCGAGAGGAGTCGGCTCGACTCGCTTAAAGGCGGATGCCAGGGTTTCGCGAGGCGACGAAGTTCAGGAGCTCGTCGCTGTCCTCACAGACGAAAGGCTTCACGTGGTGGCAGGCCACGTCGTGCCACTTGATGCCGTCGTTGTAGAAGTCGTTCAAGATCGACAGGCAGGACTCGTCGTTACCCTGAACATTCATTTTTTTTTTTTTTTTTATTTCAATACGTTTCTTTTCTTAAATATGTACATCCTTTGGTCCTCTTTCAATTTCCTTCTTACCTGAGGAGCTTCACGGTTGTCAGGCTGGGGAGTTCCGTATCCTCCGGTGTGGCTCCAGTCTCCGGTGTTGCGCTGGTTGGTAGGTCCGATCTTGGCGCCGGATCCAGACCAGAACCATCCGTTGATGTTCTGGGGCTGAAGGTCAGGTCGATCGCAGCCATTGAAATTGCATTTGCGTCCCGAGGTCCAGATGAACCTCACACGACCTGTAATAAAAAATGATCCATTAAAATCTCTGAATTTCGCTAAAATCTAGTTAATATTCTGAACGTCGCTGAATTCTAGTTAAAGGTCTGATGAAAGAGAACATATTTTAATTTTCTTAAATATAATAGCATACACGGAACTTAAGCAACGCGCGTGCTGGTTTACGGATGACATTCAGGTACACGTACTTTAGAACAAAAAAAAATTACAATTCGTAGGCTAATCTCACCGAGAAGATAACAATCCCCTAAAAAAACAAAAGGCTTTTGTCGGATCCGTGCCCTCGAGCAAACGAACTGCGGTACCTCTTTTATAAGGTGAACAGCGACGTAATCGGATAGTTTATCAACCGCATCAATCTTTACTTTCGGGATGACTTAAGACTTTACCTTCTAGTCTGGGGATTAATCTGACCTACAAAATTTTCATCTGCACTTGTGAAGTCTGGTTGTTATTTATATTTAATTGAATATTCAAAGAGATATAATTTAAGAACTGTTGTTAAGGTTGATTTTTTTTTTCCAAAATCGGTATTATTATGAAAATAATAAAGAATTTTAGTGTAACAAAATTAAATAAGAGCAGTAATATTTATAATGGTCAAATCATCAAAAGTGCTTTTAAACTCAACGCACGCTCTGAATTATTCATCATATCCAAAACGTTTGCATGCTTTTTGTTTAAAGTTTGTATAATCAAGAAATATAAATAGCCTGCGGAGAATCCCCCTTCGCTCCTTTATTTTGCTGTTGTAAACAGAGTAAAGTAACTCGCCATAAACTGTATTTACGAGCGATGAAGCAAGAAAATAGCGCAGATTCTGTATAGCAGACACTGCATAACAGAGTAATTGCCCTCTTAACAAATATTATCATAAAATTAAACGACAATAAATTGGTTTTGCATTCTTTTAATTTTTAAGATAACATTGCCTATTCGCCTCGAAGAGCATTGCTTTCAAATGTCCAATATTCCAGAGACGTACGATTGCCTCCAGAATTGCGTGAAAATTGTCGAAGTGGCAATAGTGCGAATTCTTCGGATTTTATTTTGAAGAAACTACCTATTCGGTGAAAAAAGGATGTCAGGCTGAGAGAGAAAAGCTCGCCGCGGCGCTGACGACTCGACAATCGCGCCGTTAATTAGCATTCCCGAGCTGGGAGCTCGGTCGTTCGCGAGATAAGTGTAGAAGAGGCGCGATTGATGGGAAATGCAATGCAGGCGGGCCGCGGGTCGCGCCCGCGCTCCAAGCGAGAGGCGAGCCGAGTTACACGTGCGGGCGAATTGGGCAATGCCTCCTCTGCCGCGCGCACTTTTCCGCTTTTTTTTTGCGATGCTGATGCGCACATGACGCAAGGAGAAAGCTGCCCGAGCGCACTGAAAAACCATCGAGACCGGTGTTATTCGATTGCCGAGCGCTGTCATGTTTATATATATATATATATTTATTTACTTATCTATCTATTTATTTATTTATCTATTTATTTATTTATTTTTCTATTTATTTATTTGTCTATTTATTTATTTTTCTATTTATTTATTTATTTATTTATTTATTTATTTATTTATTTATTTATTTATTTATCTATTTATTTATTTATCTATTTATTTAAGTAACAAATGAGTAAAAATCTGTCTTCATAATTTCTCGTTTTCTCTCCAGGGACGTGGAAATTTTCCTTACTCCGATATAATTTTTAATTTTTCTTTTCATTCAACTTTTAAATGGTTCTTTCGGTGTTAAGGAGATCATTAGTATTTTTACCACAATCGCATTGAGGAAATTGGCACTTTAGATTTTATGTTTTCCGTAAAACTATAAGTACAGCGAGCATTGACTCGTGAACGGCAGTCGATAATTTTCGTTTAAGCGAAAACAGATGTAAATTCTGGAAGCTTTCACGATCATTTCATTTCAACGGAACGATTGTTCTGTCATTGAGCGTGCTTTAGGATATACAGTTACTCTCTAGGAGAATCGGTTCCTTTGATGAATTACAATTCTCGACAAAAGGCAGCCAATAACCGCGCGGTAACTTTCAATTTCTGATCTTATTTAAGAAGTGAAATTGATGGAACCTCGGCTCCTCCTATAAAGTAGCGTATATACAGCCACCTACTTACAAGTATTATTTAGAATTGTATCTATTTTAATCGTTGTCTTAATCGTATAGAATTGTAAAAAAAAACAATAAGATAGCAATCTTAATGAAACCTGCAATCTACTTATAAATTATAGTAGAAAAAAAAAAATAAAACTCACGACTCAATTATCGGATGCTTATGTAGTAAAGATGGATGCAAACAATTAGCCCTTGATAAATTTACATTTTGCATCTGCATTTCTATTTTAAAAACTTAAAATTTTATTCTGGGGCCATCTAACGGCTAAAACCTCGTGAAAGAAGCGGGTAGAGGCGCGTGACGATTTTACTGTTTCGACGGCACTTGACGCGCTCGGGTGAAAGTGGCTCGACACCCGCAAAGGAATTAATATCGAGCGGCTGTTGGAAGGTTCACCATTCGGCCCTCAGTTTCCTCAAGCTCATGCGACACGAGAGAAAATAGCAGTGTAACTGCGGTAATACAATTCCTTGTATTGACGCTTCCAAATTTGTAGAAAAGCTATAAGAACATTGATTCGAGCTGACGTGTAATGAGAATGACTATAAAACCGCTGAAAGATTCGCAATTCGTTGAAACTCGTGCGGGGAATTCAATTTGTTCGAGCACCTTGTAGCGCGCCTGGCGTCAAGTGGCATATACTTTATCGGCAGAAAAATGTCAGGCTCATTAGTATAAGCGCAAAAGATGAGAATTACTTGGACGATTAGCGCGAAGTCCGCGAATGCGGGGTTGCGAAAGGCGCAGGTGGTCGGCGCGCCGGCTATTCATAAATAAAAATCGCGCGCGGGCAATAAATTGTGAATGAGCGACTCGCGTCACGCGGTGGCCGTTTCCTTTTTACTCCAAGGTCGGAGAACCTGGGAGGCAGATTAACGACGAGGGGTATATGCGCGCTCGGCAGACAATCGGAAAATTACTTAGGAAAGGAGCCGTCTTTCCGCGGCGAATCGCTCGTTGCAACACCTGCATCATTGTGCCTCTCTGCATATAGGACCTACTCTCTTTTCTTTCGAATGGGATCGAGGATCGGTTTGACAAGATTTTTCGCAACTTTTTTTTAACATTCTGGGAAACTTTGGACAATACGCGGGCAAAATAAGTGCGCTCGCTCGCGCGTAAAGAATTGCTTTTTTTTTTTACATACTTAAGGAAATATTTGTTTCGATACTTAGGAAGGAATGATGGGGGAAAGATTCACATCCATTCTAGAAAGGCATTGTTTCGAAAGAATATGTGTGTACATATAAAAAAGCGAAGTAAATGAAGCGAATCCTTTTTACACTCTAATAACGGTTTAATTATTGTGTGGCTGTTTCGTCGCTCCCAACGAAGAAAAGCACATTTCAAAAAATGCCGATTTTAATTTGCCATTTTTAATACCCTAAGTTTATCAGGTTTTCGAAGAGTTTACTTTTCTCTAGTGCTTTAATAGTAGTTTTCGATACTAGTGCGTCAGAAGTGAATTTTGGACAAGTGTGAGATTAGCGCCCGAGCGAAGCGAGGGTGATAACTCACACAAGTCCGAAATTCACTTCTGACATAGTATCGAACAATATTTTATGCAACGATGTCTATCTTAGTGCTGATTTAGTACACGCAAAAATGCGCACTAGTGCGTGAAGTGCCACTTTACGCACAGAGTTGCATAAAAATGGTAAATTAAAATCGGCATTTTTTGAAATGTGCTTTTCTTCGTTGGGAGCGACGGTTTGTTCTCCCTTATGAGAAAGATTTATACAATTTTTTTTTCACAAAACCTGCAGAGAATTTTTAAAAATTTTTAAAAATATTCTCTGTAGGATTTGAACAGACGATCTCCAGAAGAATTTGTATAAACTCTATGCAGAATTTATTTGCAAGGAATATAAATAAGGCGTAAAGGTTAGTATTGATAAAAGTGCATTTACCTCGGGCGATTCTCTGCTTGATGAATTCGTTTTCTTGGGGTGTTTCGAGCGAAACGGCGTCCATACAGTGGCGTCTGCAGATGTTCCTGGCGTCGAGCCAGTCAACCTCAAGGGTCCTGGTCGGCTGGTGCTCCCAGCTGAAGAAGTACGAATGAGCGACGCCTCGCGCATCCCTGTATGTAGCGTGTCGCACACCTATAAGGAAGAATCGACATCCATTAGCCTCGTGGCTTCTTTTCTACATTTCTTTTTTATGCAAATCAATTTATTTTTATTGCCGCAAATAGAAGTAACATAATGACGATGGCTGGAAAGTTAATAATAAAATCAAGTTAAACGCGATTGGTTGCAGCGTAAACAACTTCTGGCGAACGAGTAAAAGTGAGAAATCGAGAAGCTTCTTTGGGTGCATTAACTGCGTCATCGTGACGATAAAAAGAATGCGTTCCCATCAGGGCCGAGCGAGCAAAAACCGCCGGTATATAAATTTTGCGGTGAAATCGTGCGACAACATTCGTGACGCGCCAGCATTCTGGCGACCGTTTAACGACAGGATTATAAGCGGCTCGCCGTATCCTTAGCTCGACGACGGGGGGCGCCGATGAAGATTTCACGGCGCCAATTCAGTGATCGCGACTCAGGCTCGCGACTCTATATTTAGCAAACAAATTTTTTCAAAAACGAGTCTCTGCGCAATCGCCGATTCGATTTACTCTTTGATCATCGAAAAGTCCTTGTTATGAGTCTCAAAGTTATTTTCCAAGACTTTTTGCGCCGCGCTGGATGAGTCGGGTTAAACTTTGGCGAATAAATTAATTTAATGGCTTGAAAAATAAAATTGCTTTGCTCTAAGGATTTTCAGATAGTTTCGTAAGAGGCTATTTGAGAGTAGCGTTAAATTGTTGGATGTAGTGTACGATTTTAAAAATGACAGGCGAATGCAATTTTAGGTAGGTGGATAATGGATAAAGAAGGTATGACGGTGCACGCTCGCGGATTCAAGCGATATTTTCTAATGCAGTGAATAGCCTAATAATTATAATAAGTAAAACTTTCTATAAAATACGTAATAAACAGTTGATGAATTATAAGAGTTATGACATACTTTATATTACAGGGTAATTTAATCTAAATAATTTTATGTTATATAGATTCACTTTCAAAGAAGCGCTCGTCACTTGCATAAATTCTTCTTTTTATTCATTCTTACATTTATTATCCGTCACGGAATATTTTGAAAATTTATTTTGTGAATTCTATAGATTTAAAAGTCAATAAATACAAACGGCTATAAGTACTTATCTTTATACGGTATTATGTAAAAAAGTTCAAGTGATTGACTTACGGCTGGCGCAGCTTCGCGGGTCGGGCAAGGCGAGCCTCCGTTGTGCAGTCGCCAAGACGACTAAGCTCAGAAGCACCAACAAAGCAGCCCTCATGTTACTTGATCTACAAATATGAAAATGCGAAATAAGAATTAATACAAAATTCATGTTGGATAATACCTAGTCGTGTTAAATTATGAAGAAAGCCAAAGTTTCAACGAGCAACGTATTTTTTTTTTAAGTTACCGCTATTTCCGAATCTGGAAACCTTTACTGTGAGTGTAATGGACATGACTAATTTAATTTTACGTAACTATTTTACAGTAAAAATATTCAGGAAACGTTATACTAAATGATATCGAAATGTGGAAATAATCCACGTATAACTAAAGAGAGGAAAATCGCTTGCTGTAATTAATAAAATCAATAACTCATAATAATAAATTAATTATTATAAAAGATAATCGTAATCAAAACATTGGAATACATAATATTTAGAATTCGAGGGATTTAGAAATTAAAGGTAAACACTAAAAAGTGAAGGAACAGCGATTAATAATTACTATTTTAATTTCCTCTGACATTGATGCGGGAGCTTTTACTTTTCAGAACCGGATCAAGGATGTTTCATATTCATTTCTAAATGTGCAATATACACAAGTTTTTTTACAGTTTGCTATGAGAAACTTAAAGCCTTATTTTTTCGTAATCAAATGAAAGGGGCGGGATAGACTGTACTTTCCCCAAAAAATTTAAATTTCGACGCACCTCGACCTACACTTTGATGCATAATAAATTAGCGATATCCGTTTCACCTGTCGTCGCTGACATATTTTGGCATTTAATAAGTAGTGTCTGTCTAAAGCATAGCTTTCGGATTTTGATTATTCTCGAAATTCAGCCATTAACCCTTTCACTGTAAATTTCAGAGAGAAATAAAAACCGAGTCGAGTGGAAAAAGGTCACATCCTTTTATAATCCCACTGGCTTTTCCGAGAAAAGCAATGGCGCGCGCTTGCGCGGGGGCATCGGACTAAGGCCTCAATTTCTCGACTTTTATAAAATCAATTAAGCTATTGACAAAGAATCGCGCGGCGACACCGTTTCGCGAAATTAGCTGCGGTAATTGCTGATTGCTACCGGCGTGACTCTGCATAGTAATCGCCTTACTCCCCCGCGTCCCTGTTTCGTGCATGGATCCCATGGATCTTGAGTCGGCCGCGGATTTCCGTCTACTGCGTGTACAGCACGCGTTTTAAGAATCCCTGGATCCTTGTTTTTTTTTGTGTGTGTGTGTATTTTGACATTCTGAGCGCGTGATGTACATATCATTAAGATTTATATGAGATACGACATGCACCGACCGAAACTAGCTTAACGAATAAAATTAACTACTCAAGATGGAATCAAGAATTCAAATTGCATTATATAGTGATATTTTAAATATTCCGAGATTCCTGCAATTGATATGATAAGTGCTGGATAAAAAAGAAGATTATAGAATTATACGGCTTAGAAAGTGTAAAATGTGATCTTCGATCAAAAATTATTCGAGGAGAAATTTTATGCACAAACCCTCGCTTCTAAGCAAACAAAAAGCAGATTTCAAAAAAGGCCTACTTAAATTTTACATTTTTAAAGCACTAGAGTAAAATAATAAATTCTTCCAAAATCTGATAAATGATCCCATGTAAAAAAGATTGGTACAATTTATGCTTAGATTATGAATAGTTTTGACATAGAAATGGGCATGCTAAAATGGTACATAATTGTAAAAGTAGGTACAGTTTATGCTCAGTCCATGTATAAATTTTG
>JAWWEN010000009.1:4595305-4616262 GCA_035582955.1 Sycophila texana
AATTTTTATTAATTCATTTTCATTTATTTTTAGGTACTTTTGTGAAGCCATTTTTAACGGTGTTGGATCCCCTTAATAAAGCTTAATATCGTTAGCTTAGCATCCAAAATTAAAATTCCGTTGAAAAAGCCAGAAAGTATAGGAGTACAAACCGTAAAGATAAAATTAATAAACGTTTTACGATCACCGTCGTCACTATCTCGCGTGTTATTCAAAGGACGATGCGCGGCGCGAGATAAAAGATAACGGGTTTAGCTCGACCGGGACAATCCGGTAAGATAAAAGAGGGCCTGCTGCGTTTTGCGAAAATGAAATTGGATCTCGGTGTTATGCGCGGCTACATTTTTCGAGCGTGCGCTTCGTCGCCAACGCACAAATCCTTTTAACACGCGTCCCTCTCCTATTTTTTTTTTAGGAAATAAAAGCGACGAGCTGCACCGGCCTATAAAGAGGCAGCCGCAGCTGGCCGGGGCTCCGAAACTGCAGGTACGCACCCAAACGAAAATCGCATTAAATTTTTATATCCCACGCGTGGATGGGTTTAATATGCGCGAGGCAGTATAACCGGCGCTCTAAAAAAAGAAACAGCTCGCCACCGTATAAACATGCCTGGCGAACCAAAACACTTCGGAAGTAATATTCAAAGGCTTTGCATGTGTTTCAGTTCCACTACAAAATTTGCACGATCCCTCGCAAGTTTGTTAAAGTAAAAAAAGAAAAAAGGCAGACACGCGACTTAAAAATAAACAAGCACATTACACGTATAAGGGAAGTCAAGGGGGGCACGGCAAAAGCCAATCCATTACGGCGCAAAAGCCGAGGTAGAATAGCCGATATCGATTTTGCTCAGACTTTATGCTTCTTCTCTCGCCTGTCGCCGCGCGTCCGTCTTTTTTTTTTCCTCCTACAGCCACTCGCCGACGCGCGGCTTACACGCGCGCGCCGCTCATCCTAAATTCATTAAAGGAGAGAACAGCTTGCCGCGGGGTGGCTGGCGCTATTGAGGACCCGCCGCGGCCCCGGAACCTTCCGACAGATAACTGCGTGCGTCGATGTTGCTTTTCACGCCGATGGAAAGCGGCTAATTACACGATAGCAAAATACTGATGGGCGAATGGGAGTAGGGGTTGAATTTGAAAATCGAAACAAGGAATCAGGGAAAATCTGGGTCGAGTTTAATAAAGTTCCGCGACGCGCGAAACCGGCTGCTATACGACGCCTGACGCGTTTACTCCGTCGCCCTATGCAAATCGTGGTATTATCACGAATCGCACTGGCACGAGAGTCGGGGTGACGGTGCAAACGTGATGTTCCGACTTTTCATTAAGGCGGAGTAACGGAAACCGACGGGTAAATAAATTTCCCCTAGGGTTTCCTGTTTCAAATCGTTTAAAAAGTTTATTTTTAGCTCGCGGCCAATTGTTTCATTTTTTTTTTTCCAGCGCGGTTTATCGGTCTTCTATTTTATTGCGAGCGAATGGAAGAAGTCTGACGTTTTTTAATATAAGTATCTACAGCAATTTTTTCTTTTATTTAAAAAGAAAATGTTAGATAAAGTTTGCGCCACAATATGTTAGGGTGAAATATTAATTTTTAATAAAACGCAATTACCGGTTCCAGTGTGGATATACACGCGAGCTTACACGTTATATATTTTCGTAATTAAAAGCGATTTTTAATTGAATAAATTTTTAATGAAAGTTCACAAAACACAAAAAATACTATGTTTAGTAAGCCAAATTTTTTTTAAGTATTATATTCATAAATTCGATTTATTATTTTATTTATTTTGAGAAATTATTTATAATAGATGTTTTTATAAGTTTGTTTAAAAATAAAATAAAAAATTCTTTTACACCTTGTTAAAACTGTTACGTAAAATTGATGTTTTTTTAATGAAATATAATTCACGTTGAAGAATAAATAATTACGAAATTGTACATACCTATTGCAACAGAAATTTAATTAAAATTGCATGCACGGAGCGTTCTTAGCTCAAATTTTTCAAGAGATACATAGGGTATTCTTTTTTTTTCTTATTTTTCCTTTTGCATTCATATTTCTGATGCATCGCACTTCCCACGGAATTTTCAGGAAACGCATCGCTATTCAAAAAGTTCAAAACTCGCGATACTTTGAATATTTCGTCGGCGCGGTATTTCGGCACAAAGTATAAGATCGCGGCATAACTGCTTTCAGAATGGATTCGTTATTTCCCAGCTGGGAGGCGTCGCGTTCGTGTTATCGACAATGGAACGCGTAAATTCGAGCAAGACTACTTGCTTTATCGCAACAAAAGCAAATAATAATGCATTGTGTTCTTTTCTTTTTTTAACATTTATTTCGATATTTTCTTTATAAAATAAAAAAAAGGAAACAAAGATTAAATTGAAACAGTGCAACAAGACGTTTCGAATACAACCAATAAAAGGATATTGCAAGTCAAAAGAGGGAAACTTCGCAGACGTGAAAAAAGTTTGCGCGAGGATTAAGCAACGTTTTCCAGGTCGAGAAAGAAATGAAGAAATTGTGCACGCATTAATCATTGGGAAACATTAGGTAAAACATTCCGCACATTTATCACGACGCATAAATGAGCTTTACTACTTATGTATATGTACTTCGTATATTTGCACGCGACTACGTCACGAATAAAGTCCTCGTTCTAGAACGTCGCGACACTTTGAGACCTGAAACCTTGTTATCAGTATTTTTTTTATAAAACCGTTAATGGCATCCTCTTATCTTTGCGCATGAACTTTAGACAAAACATTATTTTGTTTATGCATGCAGGTAAGATAAACTAAAATTTATAGCTGACTAATTTTATCCCTGTGCCACGCTTTAGGCTGCATATAAATCCCACTTTAAATTCTTCTTAAAGAGAGTCCTAGAGCTTGTTAATAACAGTAATTTAAAAATACATATATTATTTTTTAACGTGTGAAAATCGATAGAAAAACTTGATGATAACTGAATAAATTATATAAATGTAAGTATACTTCAATAATACATTGCTATAATTAAATACATTTAATAATTAAATGATCTAATTAAATATCAAATGTCAGCTAAAATTGTATATCTACTCAATCAATCAATCGAGCAAGAATCTATTCCCTTGTGTCGGAAGAATAATAAGTGTAGAAAAGGGTCTTAAACGATTGAAGCATTAAAGAATCAGAAAACTCCAAATAAATTGGCTTACAGTTCTCTATAAATAACTTAAATGGACGTTAACTTATAATGAAGCATCTAAAGCACGGATCGAATGCTCCAATCGCTCTCTGAAAAATATCAACGACCCCACGTGCAAGAGGACCGTTTGCATGACCTCTCAAAGCTCCACTCGACGATTCCAAAAGCTTCGCGGTAGATAATTGAGTGCCTAGAGTCAGACGACACGCAGCCACTCGTCACCGATCGATGCTTTTCGATAAAATCGCCAATAAAACGTATATATGCGTGCTCCGTTGCAGGACCACACCGTCTCTATGGGCCGTAAAAGACGGGGAGGACCGGAGCCGCTGTCGAGGCTGCTGCTGCTGCTCTCAGTCCTCCTTGGCGGCGCCAGCAGCGACGGGGAAGTCGGTGAGTCTATCTTTTACAGTTTATTTTTCTCCATCAGCCGTGGCATCGATCCCCCGCTTCCCTGTTACCCCTCTTCCAGTTTCCGCGGATAGAATCTACTGTGCAGGCAAATCACGTATGCGACGCATCCTCCGCGACTTTATTGCTTCGCGCTATACGGGTTTACATCCTGAGCGTCTTTAGTGACATATATCCAGTCCGGATTTACCGATACTCCGTCCGCGGCGAGCGAAAAAGAAGCGTCGTTCCTTTTTTTTTTTTTTTTTGGTCGGTTGGCGATTCACTGTTGGAAGTTTACGAGGTCATAAAATCGTCATTTCCAATTTGCTTTTAAACAATCGGCAGTGAGGATAAATTTATACACAAAATTCGCGAGCTGTATTCAGCTTTTATCGATTTTTTTCCTATACGAATTTGCGGGTGTGGAATTGAAGGGAATGACTGCTAATTTAAATAATGCAGAAGAAAAGAAATTTAGAGTACCGTGAAATTATTATATTGAAGGGATTTCCTGCACTTCGATTGAATTGAAATAAGATGTAAAATGAGGGGAGTTTTAATTCAATGATCGTCAGGAACACGCAATCCATTATTGGAATTTGGCATTCAATCGCATTGTGGACCTGCATTTATGAATATTCATAATATTTCCTTTTAGCGATAGCATTTGGTCGGGTCAAAGGCTTTAAAGCGCAAGGATGCCTGGAATAAGTAATCAATTGAATTATTTGTTAAAGATTTTATTATTATTAAAAAAATACTTTAAAAAGTAATATCATTGTTCATTTAATATTCGTAGGAGTTTAAAAGCCAACTGACGCAGGCAATTCTCAAGGGTAGTTTTATTACAGTGCAACATGACTTTGAAAAATGTATCTTTTGATGTTACTGAAATTTACGAGTCCCTTTTGTAATTGAAAATGAAATAACGAGAAAGAAAATTAACTAAATTATAATATTGTTTACTGCAAATACTTTTCGGTCATAATTTAGAAGTCGAATTGCAATTGTTTAACAATTTTTTTCATTCGTTATGCGATTTTTCATTATATCATATTACAATTTATACAATTTATACAATTTATCTTGTTACACAACTTTATTGCTTATTTTTGTAATTTAAAGGGAAATTTTTCCCTTTTATTTATGTTAAATAAATAAGTATTTGTTCTTCCTGGTTTCAAAGTATTTTTCTTAAACAAATGTCTCTTAAGCACCGTCAAATATATAATTCAATTCCATTAAATAAAATTGATAATAAATAAGCGCTTTATTTGTTACGTCTCTATATAACTTGTTTCAATATTTTTAAAGCCTTAGCAATATAAATTGAAACTGTCGTTAGCAGGAATTTTCAAGCCCCCGCTCCCCCTCCCATTGGCTTTAAAAATAGATCCACTACTCTCACGTGGATCTCGCTCTACTCGAACGGTTAAATACATCAATTAAGTTAAATTAAATTTCCAGAGAGCAAATAAATCGCTGAAATATCAGCGAAAACCATAACGTAAATACAAATAAAAGCAGAGGCAACATTTTTCTCGTTAACGAGTGGATCATACCTCGATGCCCCCGAACCCATATACGCGTATTAATATGTTCGGCCATCTCGTGCAGCGGATTGTATACATTTGTTGGAACTGACACGCATCGTTTGACGGATGAAATTAATTAGCGCCCGGTCACACTACCCCGTCCAGCTCTACACCCCCGACAGTTGTACATATACGTATATACATATATAAAGCACATTATATACACGAGCCGATCATAATTTATTAGGATGAAAGCAGTTCGCGTAAGTTGTGATAGCACTGAGGAGACGCTAAATCCACTTTTATCATCACTGTATGGTAATGTACACAAAATTTGCCCGCGGGCAACGTATCAAAGCAAATGGGTGGAGTTAATGGCGCGCGCGCTTAAAAACGAAACGCCCGAGCTTAATGAGCTTCATTAGCTGAGAATTAATTTCTCTTTCTCTCTACGTGCACCTGCGAATGCAATCCGAAGAAAATTTCGCGAAAGTCGCGTTATCCGTAGAGAAGATGTTCATTAATGATATAACATCAACTTCGAGTACTTACATTCTCGTCGGAACGATGGATATTGCGCTGTCGGGCCCTGCTTTATTGTGGATCCGATATTACTATTTATTTAAATTTAACAAAAGGGACGAGTTTTATCTCTGTATTTATTTTCCGTACACCGTGTAGTGGGAAATCAAATGAACATGATGAAGTTTTATGAGGAAGTTCCCCGCAAGAAATTACTGCGGGAGCTCGCGACGTCGAGACAGGCAGGGTCGCGGAAAGGAAAATATTTAGTTTTGATCTTCCGCTTTGTTTTTAGCGTAGTTCGTGCCAGTTGATAATACAAAAAAAGAAATTTCGAAGATATACCCTTGTCGCTCTAACGAAAATATTTACCCTCTGTATTTGTTGTACGCCACCCTTTGTCAGTTGGCGTTGGATAAAAGAAAAAAAAATTGCTATCAATATTGTTTCATGAAACGGAAAACGTTCCCCAGGCGCGCAGCGTCCGCTAATCGACGCGCAGCAATGAATCGCGGAGTGTAATTGTAAAAAATAACAAGTCTTTATTGCGAGCCAAAATTAAAAAGAGAAATGAAAGAGAACTGCTCCAATTAGCCTCGGATCTTCGGTCGGGTCTGATTGCCCTGATCCCTCTAGACGACACTCCCCTCGGTGCGCCCGCGAATAACTTTTGCAACATCCAGCCGACAGCAAATAACCGCACGCGCCGCGCACTTTCGCAGAGTAAACAAAATTTTTTCCCCCGACGACGTTAATTAATCTCCCGATGATCAACTTACTTACTCATGGTCCAAAAAAAAAAAAAAAAAAAGAAAAAAATAAAATCGCTCGACTAATTTCACGACTTTTATTCCGGAAGCGCGCGATGCAAACAAAAGTCCACGACGTTGTTTTTCCCTCTCTCGTCTCACCAAAAAAAAAAGCCCGAACGAAAATACTCGGCCAAGCGCGTTAAACTGGATGCCGTAATCCGCGCACTTTTGTTTTTACCCCTCGAAAGACTTTGCGTCAGAAAATAAAAGGGGGGAATCACATACATCTATAGGTATGTCGGTGTTTAAGGCGCTTTTTCCACGCGATGAAATGACGAATTCGCCCCGCGTGCACTCGGCGAAAAGTATTATTTCAATCGGTGCACCGCGCGCAAAGGATAGAGCGAGCGAGGCAAGTGTGGCTCCAGAGTGCGAGGGGGAACGAGACGGGGAGCTGGCACCCACGCATTCGCAGTTATCGAGCTGTTCATCCCACGCACTCGGGGCACGCCTTCGCAAACTTTATCCAACCCTCTCTCCTCTCCCGGCCTTCTCCCCACCATATCCACCTCGCTCGAGCTCACCCCATCCTCTCTCCCACCCCCGCAGTCGCCTCTATCTCGCTTAATTTCGCAGCTCTTATCTATTGCGCTCGTTCGACCGCGCATTATAATATTCCCGGCCTTCGATTTAGCTTCTTATAAATTATGCGCGAAATTCTGGACGATCATTTCGGAATTCATTGTTCCTGCAGGACTCCTTAGTGTGAGCTCCGCACCGGCCTTCGAAAAACGAGCCTTTTATTTCGGAGCGGATTTATGGCAGTGCCGGGTGATGGGGATGAGGATTTTTTATTGTTATCTCCATTTTATTTATCTACACTCTCTCTCTTCTTCTTTGGATTTTCTTTTTATTCATCAATTATTACCGCAGCCCTCGTCCCTCTCGCGCGCCACTTTACCTATTCAATTCAAGCGCGGCTTTTCTTCTCGCATATATCACGCACCCCGCTATTTAAATATTTTCCACCAGCCCGGAGGTAACCGTGCCCGAGAGCCATAAGACACGCAGAGTGCAAATGGAGACATTCGTAATGTCGTTAGCGCCAGGCGTTGTTTCGTCGGTCGTTCGCATAAATGGATGATCGTTTCCAGAAAAGAATTGCCTGCGCGATCCGTCAAGCCCGCCATGCGGAAAAATAAAAAAAAAATAAAAAAAAAAAATACACCAACGCAGCCACATGGCGCTGTTGCTCGAGTGACGCAGTACAACCCGTTACTCGTTCAGTCCGCTTAGTTTTTTCACCAGTCACGACGTCCCGTGATAAATCGCGTTCGCGCTCCAAATTTTCCAACTTAACCGTTTCGAGTCCTTGGCGTTTTTTTTTTTCGTACAAAGAGACGCGACGAATAGAACGCTCAGATTGGTGAGATTTGGTCCATTAGCCACGGGCACATCTTCTTAAGAAATGTGTCGGTGCGCCGGCTTTTCCGCGAAAGCTCCTTGTTTGCCGCGCGTTCGCTATCGTTACCATAATAAGTCCAACGGGCGTTTGTAAAAGCCTCGAGGACAACGGGGTGAGAGCCGCGACGGCTGTGTGTGGGAGGGCATTAAGGTGCGACTTTAAGAGGAGGAATTTTTCAAGGAAAGTTTTCGTAATCGTAACGTCAGCGCAAATTCACCTGGTATTTTTGCGGCCGCCACCGCGATGCACAAGGAGGCGCGAACTTAAAGGGGATCATTTGAATAAAAATGGAGGCAAGGCGGAGGGTTATTATGAGCTGTATCCGCGCTTATGTATACGAGACGCCGAGAAGGGGTAATGAAAAATTTAAAGCGACTTGCCGCTTAGTGCGAAGGAGATTCGCCACAAGAAAGGCAAGGGAGGTGGATAATTAAATGGTTAAAAGTTGATTTTTTTTAAATCGACTTCTGGCACAAAGAGGCGGAGGGAAATGTTGCCTCTTTAACGTCGTGAAAAGAGGATTTACAAACTTTCATTAGAAGTTCTGTTATCTTTCTTTTTTATTATTAATAAGTGACTGCTTCGAGAGGTCAAACACGCGTTTCTGGAGTTTTCGATATAGGAAAAAAAAAAAGTGGAGCTGGATATTTTTGTAGCCGCATATTTTGCCCTTTCACTCACCGATATGCGCTTTTCAAGGAAATATGATTTATAATGTTTCATGAAACCACCGAGATGAAATAAAAAGGCTCGCAAGTATAGTATACACTCGGTCGATGCTCTAATTGGAGCAGATTTAAATTTAAAATGCTTATTCTACATTAGATAAAATAGACTTTTACTTTTTGCGATTAAAAAGTATATAATTAAAATAATTAAATGAACTTTTCCGACTTAATTAAATTATACATATTCATTTTTTAGTTTCATTAGTACATCTTACAGTGAAAAACACGTGGGAGACAAATAAAAATCAATTAAAAGTTTGAGTAGTCTTTAAACAATAAATAATATGCGGTAAAAAAAAATTATAAACGTGTGCAAATGGATAAAATAAATCAATAAAATCATCAATTTTGTTAAAAATAGAATATAGCAGTTATAAGTACTGGGGTTGTTGAAAGAAACTCAATATAAAATGCAACTTTTGTTCGACAAATCCATAGAACAATTTATTCTTATATTTGAATTGCTCTCGCGCAATAATTAATTACAGGATAAAAGTATTATCCATCTTAATACGGTGAAAATTGTTTTCTTTTTCTATCGATCAAACAATTTTATTATTGATATGAACCTAATATAAAAATAATTACACCGTCAACTGTTCTCTCAGTTGTTATCGATTATTCATGGCGATGACGAATCTTTTGCCACGTGGAGCACTACTCCTTTATCGAGGACGGACTTCCATATTATTTGAAATTCAAGTGTTCGTGAAATGAAAGGGAATTGGAAATCTGAAGAAGATAAACTATGCGAACAAAAGCTCATTCTAATTGACAGAGTTGGAGTTTATACATCTATATATATTTTTATCGAAGACGCAGATGTGAGAATCTGATTTCGGACATTCGAGGGTGAATTATTTACGTGGGGTGCATGCAGTTCGTGAATTTCGCTAATTTATCAATCAAAGATTGAATAATTGAATTCCTTGTTAATGAAATCGAATTAAACGATTGTTAGTGAGCCTTTGTCATGAATGTCGGACTGCGGCTTATGCAAATTCGAATGACGTAAGCAGTATTATTTATTTGAAAATTGATTATTCATATACTAATAATGGAAGAAACCAACAAACTAATTTCAGCGCGTCAATTATAACTACCGAGTTTTTATAAATAAGTAATGTTGAAGTAATTTTCTGACGTAAATCGCAGGCAAATGGAGCTCCGGAGTAGTTTTTATTTTTTTTATATCAAATATTCCATAAATAATATATTTTCCTTTATTTTTAATTCGGTAGACATTTCAATATCCTGTGCACGAAGGTAATGATTTTAATGAAAATGTAAAAATCAAACAAACGGCAGCAGTAATTTTCAGAATAATTGAACTAAAGGGAGTTTGAACGCTTAACTAATAGCATTTCTATACCGACCCTGCGCTAATTTCGAATTCCCGCTCGCGGCTGGCCCAGCATCAGCTCCAAGCTGACCTCACTTTGATTATTAATTTCCGCGCCCTTGATCACCCGAATTTTGTTACAAACAAAAGTATCTCCCCTTCAGTCGAACAAATAACTGTATTTGCTCCACTCGACAATCCTACAGCCCATGAACCTCGTCTACCACCCCGTGTACATAAAATTCGATGTTTTCCTTCGCGCGGAGGCGGATAAGAAGCGAATTAAGGCCTAATCCGCCAATTTATTTCCGGGGAGGTCGAAATCAGGATGGCCTTTGTGGCCTCAAGGAGAACGGAGCTCGGTTTGATCTCCTGACGAAGCTCGCCCACGCGCGCAAGCTGCACTCGCTTTCGACAAATTCGCTCTTTTTTCTTTTAATCCGCGTGTCGTCCGCTTATTTTCCTGCTCGCTTATTTGAAATTCGATGAGGCGCGGTGTAGTCCTCGTCCCTTTTTCACGCTCCATTCTTTGCATTGTCGGACGAGATGAAAAAGAATACCCGGAATTGTTAAGGTTTTACGAGAGAAATGTGGTAAGTCAAGCATATTTTTCTTTCGGGTTTACCTTTCGCGTGTACAATTTATGCGATGCATTAGTATGCATAGAAACTTCGATCTCTCCATTTCCCCGCCATTAGCAATTCGATCGTTCATTTTAAAAGTTTTAGCGTGATGTATATACAGCATTTACAAGGTACACGACGCCCTTAACTTTTCGTTTTGGAAAATCGATGATAAGGCCATCGATCAAAATCTATAGAACATCGTTCTTAATGTGCGATACGAAGAAAGCGGGGAGAATTCAACTGGAAAAAAAAATCTTTTAACTTTTTTATATTTAGATAAGACTAATAAGTAAACTTAATAAGAAAGATGTAAAGAACGAAGTAAGTATATCGACAATCTTGAAAGTCTTATAAGAAAAAAAATCGAGTGAATGCAGAAGACCTTCCAAAATAATTAATTAAATTTAAGAAATTATGGAAATTCGAATGATTTAATTCGAATTTAATTATAACATGCACACTGCAGCGAGCGTTGAACTGGTTGGCACTCCAGTGCTTTCGTTTGCACGCACAATTTCAAAGTATAAGCTAATTTGTTTAAAATGGAAATTAGGAAGACATAACCAGGTCCTGCGCGCATGGAAATTACATCACTCGCTACGGCTTTTACAATTAACCCTGAAATTAATGTGTCGCAAGACGCTAGGGTATAGCGCAAAGTAATAAACTTCTACAAAGTTTGAGAATAATTAAACGAGACCTGGATTATTTTATAGAAAGATAAAGGATTTTGAAAGGGACCATATTGATCGCGAGATTTCCTATCTTTTTACGCGAGAATAAAAAACGGGAGATAAATAAGCTTCTTAAATTATACTAAGATCAGGCGCGGGAGTAATTCAAGGATGAAAGTAGAATCACGATTTTATTGAATCTTCGCTTTTTTCCATCGGATTCACTTGTTGAGAATACTTATATTCTTTCCGATGTTTAACTCTATTCTATGATTTGTTGAAAATAGTATGATTATTCGATTGATTAAATTTTTTTAAATAAAAAATTCTCAGACCTTTTTGCTTAGCTAATGTCATCTTTAAGCATCTGCTGATTGAATATATATCATAACCTTGACAGGGTTTATATTGTGCAAGCAATTTGAACAAAGTTAGATACTGAAATTCAGCCTTACAAACGACGACGGCATTACCCTAATTATGACTGTTCTACAGCTCTCACAAGCACATAAGCTAAAACCTTTTGCACATATTCCATCATTGCATTTACCGGCTCACATGTAACGTCTAAGATAGAACGCCTCGCATTAAAATTTATTTAGAAATTTTCATTAAAATTTCTAAAACGCAGCTTTAATTAAGTAATTTCATCATAAAAAATTATGAAATATTAAATTAATTAAAACAGAATATCCTGAATATTCCACAAAAATGATGTAAGAAAGATATATAAAGAAAAAGTTTCAAAGGAATGCTTCTTTCCCGAGAAATCTAATTAAATCACGTTACTTTTAAAAAGACCCTTCAACACAAGCCGTCTAATTCAAAATTTATTTTTAGAAAAAAAAAACCCCGGTCTAAAAAACATATTTAAAAAAATACAGAAAATTCTTTCCCCCTCTCCCCCCTGAATTATGGACAAAATTACGAGTGCAGCCTTAAACGGAAAGCGTCGTTCCAGCCGCAACTCTTTACCACCCGCCCGCTTTCATCCAGAATCCCGCATCCTATCCATCATTTTATCAGTTCGACGCGGGCAGAAAACTTAATGACGGTCGATCGCGTGTGTTTCTCGCTCGGGCGCTTCGATGCAGCAACGGCCAAACAAAGGTGCGCCGCGGCACAATAAGCCGAGGGTGCGATACATTCGCGCATTTCGTTTTCTTCGGGTGCTCTCGGCGAACACTGAATCTCACTTAAAGCGCACAATGAGGCGGCCTATGCGTCAGCCTATTATACCCCCGGCCTCCGACACCTCGACCCACGTACCCATATAATACGCTTACGCTATTCGTTATACGTACTTTTCACACTTTCTCGCGCCTCGGCCTATTTATACACTTATACAAAATTTCTTTGTTTTGTTTTCTCTCCACCTCTCGATTGATTCGAGCACGCTTTCATCGGATTACAACGCGCTTTTTTTTTTTTATTAGATGAGGGTTTCGTTGCGCTCGAAGTATACTCGTTTACGACCGGAGTTTAGAAACATCGGCCGCCTTTGTGGCCGTCGGTGGATTTTAAACTTTTGTAATTTAATCAGAACATCGCGGGGTAAATATACATTCTAACAATGTTCATACATAAATTTACATTCGAAAACAGTCGGGAGATCCTCACCGCGAGTGACGCTCGTGATTTTCTGATTTATCATCTCTCTCGAGTGAAGTTAATATGCCTTTGCATGTAATATTCATTACGAAAGATTGAAAGCTTCGTATCCGCGGCTTGACGCGTGATTATTTCAATAATAAATAAAAGTTGCCCCGGAGAGATGAATAATGTTTGCGGTATAAATTGAAAAAGATATAACGTGCGTATGACCATTTGTACCTGTCCCTTAGCAGGGCAATATTTCAATTCCCCCGTGAAATGCGAAAGGCTTTTATAAGTCACTTTGAACACTGAAAATTTAATAAAAGCCGCACCGATGCATTGTAAAATCCTTTTATCAAAATTTGCGTGAATAACATTTTTTTTTTCTTTCGCTCGAGCATAATGAATTATTTTAATTTATTTAAATCGTACTTTAAATGCAATAAAAGCGCGACGTTGATTTCGATTTGTTATTATATCGAGCGAAAATTTCTCTTTATCGCAATTTTATTTATTTTTCTCTCTTTTATACACCTATTGAATAACTTGAATAACGTTCAAAAAAACAATTTTCTGCGTAGGTTGTTTGTTCAGTAAAAATCTGTGCAAGCCAGAAATCGAAACATGCTTCAACGGTAAGAATTTCTATTTCAAAAAGTTTATTTTATTTTTTATTTTGTGTTTTAAAAAGCTAAGCGCTATTTACAGACAATTTTGAACACGATAAAACTTTTCAGATCTGGCATTCGGAAGGTGCATACTGATCAACGAGTTTTCAGAAAGGGATCTGTATCAGTAAGTACATATTTCTCGACAAAATGTCCCCTCACAACTGTGAAAAAGTCGTAGCCACGTTTTTTTTTTTAAAACATAAATCATTTCGCATCTTTCACTCTTAAAAATTGCAATATATATAGGCTTCAAGAAATAGCACTCTCTAAAGTTGAATTAGTGAATTCCACTATATATTAGTGAAATTTGCTCCACTAATCTCGAAATAGTGGAACAAATTTCACTAATATTTAGTGGAATTCACTAATTTTTAGTGGTTTTTCACTAATTCAACTTTAGAGGGCAGTAAATCATAGAAACTCAACTGACCCAATAAATTGCATAAACCAAAATTCATTGCGAGGCAGTGCCAGCAAAATTTTAGCAACTCCAACCGAACACGCGCGAGCTTTTAATTAATTACCGCGCGCCAAAGTTGCTCGCACATAAATTCAGCCAATAAAACCGCGCAAACTCGACTGACGGCGCGATTTGCAGGTACAACCTGGAACCGGAAGAACTGGAGCTGCTACGCATGCAGCTCGAGCAACTCGAGTACGAGGGCTACAAGTGGCCGCACGACTACACCCAGTGCGTCATGGGAATCCTCCTCGACGAGCTGCGTTACAGGCGAGTATTTTTCACGAATCGATCAGCGGTCGAGGGTGCCTCGGTATATAACTCGGTACAATAACTTGGGGGGTTCCCATTGCAGATTGAACAACGACGTCGAGGGGCTGTGCCGGCGCTTGAAGGATGATGAGGCGGTCTTCGACGACGCAGAAGATGTCTTCATTAAGGACACCGTTGTAAGCGTAATTTAGTTTTCTTGACGTTTATTGTGTACGCTTTATTACATTTGCGACTTTTATTTGCGTTACGATAATTAAAGGAGATATTCGATCGGAATACCTTCTCCGAATTTCAAAAATCTGGATGTGCATGTACGCCGTGATAAAAGTGATTTATACGTGGATTTAAAAAAAAAAAAAAATGCTAAAAAAGCCATACGGATGTCTATTCGTAAAATGAAGTAATCGATGTATCGATTTCTCGTTAATGGGCTCTGCGCGTGCGGGTGACTATATTTTCCATCCGAATGCTTCGTTTTAACGAATACTGCATCTCTGACGATGCAAACAACTGTTTTCACTTTGGCTCCATTAGCGTGCAATCACGTGCAATTACCTCGGGCTTTATTTTATTGAATTAATAAAAATTGAAAGCGAAATATACCATGGAATATAGTATAAGTGCTAAAGAGACTCCCAGTG
Organism: Sycophila texana; assembly: GCA_035582955.1. Taxonomy (NCBI): domain Eukaryota; kingdom Metazoa; phylum Arthropoda; class Insecta; order Hymenoptera; family Eurytomidae; genus Sycophila; species Sycophila texana. The sequence goes on from JAWWEN010000009.1 coordinate 4,610,182, forward strand.
GCCTCGCAAACGCGAGGAGGAAATGATTCCCATAAACGAAGGTCATAAACTGCCGGCATTTCAGGATCCAGGGCGATTGGCGACAGTGAAGTTCCCCAGTCCTCACGGGGAATTCGCTGATGTTTTTTACTACCCCCCGGACATGAAGCAGCGCCTGGCCGAGGAGTTAAGCAAGACTGCAGAGACCGGCTACGGGGACTACGACGAGAATTTATTCAAAGCATTGGCTTCGGTTGACAGTCCCGACGACATTGGTGTGTACCTTTTTATGTTTGTTCGAACGGAAAATCCAAACAGCATCTACGCGGATGTATTTTAATAAAAACAAATCGAAGTCGCGGTTACAGCAAATAAAATAGTGCACCTACGCAGGTGCCTACGTGACTATAGAATTATACGGATTTTTTTATAAATTTAAGCTCAAATGGAAATCTGGACAAAGTATTATTTCAATGGAAATAATCTGAATACGGCTTATTCCTACGTAAAATTGGAGGGTAATTAATGAAAGTTTTAACAAGCAGTTACGGCGAACATCCAGTTTACTCGCATAAAGTCAATACAGCTATTTTATCCTGGAACATGTTTATCTCTTTTTTCAAATATTTATACGGCTTTTACCATATTTACTTTCAATATCCCTCATCCATTTGAAATTTTATTTGTACTTATTCCCTGAAAAAGCCCCTATAAAATATATTATTTATTTTATTTATTTATTACCAGAGTAAAAATATAAAATATATTGCACATTATAGTTACATTACATTAAAGTAATCCAGCAGAGGAGAGAGTCCTGTTCGCTAGTCTGACTCGATATAAAACTAAACTTATATACTAAAACTTAATGCTAATATATTCCCAAAGTTTATCTTTCATCTGTCCCTATTTTTATCAATTACATTTGAAAAACGGAATTCGTCTCAGTAAATAGAAAATATAACCTTTGACGAATCAAATAAAAAGCAAATACACCTCATTTCGTAAAAAAAAAACATCCACCCCGTGGAAAAGAAAATTGATAAATATATATAATAGCCTGGCTTAATCGTCGAATAAAATTGTCCGCACGCAGTTTACCATCGAGGCTCCCGCTCGCTTAGCAAGAAGTCGAAGGGACCACCCCCGGCGCTGACCTACCCGAGCGATAAGGACGGCGCAGTGCCGCGCGAATACGTCGAGGCTCTGCGGGACTTCCTCGAGAGGGAGTCGGGCCCTTACGACCGCGAGGACGAGCTCGAGTTCCTGACGGACCGCGAGCGCACCCCATCCATGGACGATTATGCCAAGACGTTCGCGCGCAAGTACAAAACGGCCCGCGGGCCTTACGACTATGTGGACCGGACGCTCGACGACCTGGAGATGAAGCTGGCCGGCTACGGGGACGACGGCGACGACGCTTCGGAGGAGGATGAGGAGGGGGCGGAGGTGACGGTGCCAGTTGACTGGAAGCAGGAGCCTGTTGGCAAGACTGCACTGGACGCTGCGTTGGAGAGCGACTCGTACGCCGAGGGTGGAACCATCCTACCCCTCAGACGCGACGTTACTCGTCTTGGTGAGAATCAGTTTTTCTTATAAACTTGACGATCTTTCTCTTTTTTCTTCTTTTTTCATACCTGGCTTTCGTGGCTTTTCTTGCGCTTTTGTAAGATAGTCCTGTGACGTAGTAAGCCTTAGATTTAGAGCGCTGGTTGAATATACTCTTTTAAAGTGGTTTATTCTTATTTTATCTTTTACCTTGTATTTCGATGTAAGGATTCTATCGCGTAAAGTAACAAAATTTAACTGATTTTGTTCATTTCATTAATAGTAGTTTCAACTGCGTAATTACAAGTATAATTAAAAAAAAGTTTTGTTATTATAACGAGAAAATAAGTTCACATTGATACTTTTTTACCACTTTTTTATGCAGTTATCTAAGAAGCAGCGTTTTAATTTATTTTTTATGTTGTAAAATGCGCTCATGCAGACGAGTATGAGGACTACCCCATGGACTTGGATAACATATTGTGGAGGCGAGAAATGTCAGGTTTCAAAAGAAGAGAACGATTAGACGTAAAAAAGCCCGGACCTCTATTTTCGACTAATAATTACGCATTTAAAACTCAACTTCCTTCTAGTGAGTAAAATCCAAATTGTCGATAACTTGCATTCTGCTTTACTCGTTTAATACTCAATCCCAAACTAAAATTGTAGCTCCTGAAGATAAAAACAGCAACGAAGATGTACAAGATGTGCAAGACGATGAGAATGTAAGTTTACAATTAAAATATAAATTTTTGTCAACTAACCAAATCGTTGAATAAACTTTGTTTGCAACTTCTTTTCCAGAATGAAGTTATGTACTTGCCACAATCCAAAAAAGAAGTATCCAGTTCGAAATTGATAGATTCATCAAATTCGTACGCAAATGTTGATCTGGATCACGTCTACATACAATTCAATCAAGAATTCAACACTTGGTCGGAGGGAGAAAGGGTCGTGAATTTGGTTAGCGCATTTACTCATTTGCATGTTGAATACCAAGAGACCTCTAATAAAAAGTTCAACGGAAATGTTAACAGGTGGGATCGTTGATTGGCCTTCAACCTAAAGAACTGAAAGAGATCCGAGTTGACCTAAAAGAAGTTACCTTCAAAGTACCAAAAAATTCGAAAAATTACAATGCGACCGACGTCGTTAATAAAATAGGTGAGTAAACGCAGCAATTTTAAAAAAAATTCTGCCCAAAAAATCGCGAATTCTATATTTAACTATTTGACTTTTCATCAGACGAAATACGCATGGAATTGCAAAAGCAACTAAATATCGAAGTGGTTCGAGCTGGAATTGGCGACAAGGTAATATTTAAAATTTTAATTATTGGAATCGCCTTCGATCCTCTTATCCCAACATATAAGAAAAACTTTTCCATACCATACTCGTATTGAACGACGACTATATAGACAAGGTATATCCCATTAAAAACAACGATTACTTAATTTAACTTTAAACAAGTTCCTCTCAAACAAACAATTAACCAACTTCTTAGGAAGAAAATAAATTTTTTTTTTTCAAAGGACATTGACTGCTCCTTCATTCACAATATAAATAATAATTTTTTTTATAAACGATTATTACTTTGATACGTTAAATAAAAGAAAATTAAACAAAATAGAATAAATTAAATCCCTCGCGTGATTTAAGACGAAGCTGCCAGCAATGCTGGAGGTGACGCGCAGTCCGGAAATAAGTTCGAGTATGTTTGGTGCCCTGGTGGCGGCGGGCGTGGCGGCCGTGACGGCTGCTGCTGTAGTCATCCTGATAATCGCCCGGCGACACGCGAAGTCACGGGCGAAACTGGCGGGCCTTCGCACCCCCGACCCCGAGGCGTCCAAGGACTACCAGGAGCTCTGCCGTGCCCGCATGCAGGCCAAGCAGACGGACAAACTGTCCGAGTCGCCGAAGGCCTTCGATTTTGGCCGGCTAATTGAATCCGGGAGGAGCGAGTCCAATAGGTCCAGCACCTCCTCCTGGAGTGAAGAGCCTCAGGCTACAAATATGGACGTATCTACCGGACACGTTGTACTCGTAAGGATCATTCAGTAGTAATAAGCCCCGATAAGTAGAAAAAGTTCGGAATGGTCAGACGCGCGTTCAAAAGCTATTTAAAAAATATTCAAGTATTAAAATTTGACACAATTACATTATTTTTCCATATTTATTTATGTTTTAAGATTGTCTCTTACTTTCAAGAACGTACAATAAATTTTCTTGTGCTATTTTTTCGGCCTGAATAAGTAGAAATGGATTTAAATGCAATTCTTTACTTTCAAACGCCCTCTACGTATTTTAACAAGTATTTATTTATTTGAATGGATCTACGTATTTTAACAAGTATTTATTTATTTGAATGGATTTGTGTCGTTCAAAAGATATACTTGAATCCATTTTAGTTATTTACTTTTGTGATACTTATAGTGACAAAGATAAAAGGAGAATCATAGAAAGAATAAACCTAAATAAGTAGTAAAAGTCCGGATGTGGTCAGGCGTGCATTGAAAAGGGATTTTCTTAACAATTTTCAAGTCGTACATGGAAGATCATCTGAAGAATCAAGAGAAACTTGACGAGGAGTGGGCGACGGTCTGTGCTTACGAAGCCGAGCCATGTTCAACGGCTGTCGCAGAAGCGGAGGGAAATGCTGAGTGTAATCGATCTGGTGCCGCGTTACCCTATGATCATTCCAGAGTGATCCTCAACGATTTGGCTAATCTGAACAACTCTGATTACATTAATGCTTCGACCATTGTAAGTATTCACTTTTTTCACTGTTTTTAATTTCCCTTCAATTTATTGTCAACATCTCGGGAGAAATGTGACGACGTAATTTTTCTTTTTAAAGTATCTGGCATTTAATAAAATTAAAATATGGATTAGAAAATGAAACACTATACATTTTTTAAAACTATATTCAATTTCACCAAAAAATCACGCGATACTGATTGCCCTGGATGCCGCATTGCCAATACAGAAATCGGTAAGTCCACTAAAATTAGCAAGGGCATGCGGTCATCAAAGTGTTGCTTGCAAAACTAACACCTGTGTTGCATTCAGTGCTGCAAAAAATATACATTACTGAAACGCACTTACAAAGTAGTAGTACGATTTTTTCTTTTAGCTCTGCAAATTAATATTTAACATTGTTATATTATTAATTAAAATGCCAGAAATAGCATGTTTATATATATATATATATATATTAAAAGTAATTAGCAATTAGCAGAAGCTATTTAGTTTCGTAGGAAATTAAAAAAAAAAAATTTTTAAAGTATATAATGATGAGCTGGCTATTTAGGAGCTATTCATAAATTGCGCATTAAAATAAATTAGACTTGTTCAATTTTAAACCCCTAGCTCGCACGAAATGGTGTAAAAACTCAATTAAAAAAAAATAAGCAACCTCACTTAATTTATGACTAGTTCATTCAGCAAAAAGTATCTTCAACATTAGGAAACGCGCAGTACCTATAATTACTATCACCGTGTGCTTTTACCAAAACTAACACAAACACGGCTGTTATACATCCATATACCGCCACTATGTAAATCTATATATTATCAGCGTTTTATACAACGAAAAGGCGCATATCGTTTAAACTGAACTTCCCGCGTGGCTTCAGACGGACCACGATCCGCGGAACCCGGCGTACATAGCGACGCAGGGCCCGCTGCCGCAAACCGCGGCGGACTTCTGGCAGCTGGTCTGGGAGCAGGGCAGCGTCGTCATCGTGATGCTGACGCGGCTAACGGAGGAGGGTCAGGCGATGTGCCACCGCTACTGGCCGGACGAGGGCTCCGAGCTCTACCACATCTACGAGGTCCACCTCGTCTCGGAGCACATCTGGTGCGACGACTACCTCGTGCGCTCGTTCTACCTCAAGAATCTGCGCACCGGGGAGACGCGCACCGTCACGCAGTTCCACTTCCTCTCGTGGCCCCACAACCAGGTGCCCAAGTCCACGAAGGCGCTGCTCGAGTTCCGTCGCAAGGTCAATAAGTCCTACAGGGGAAGATCATGTCCGATTATTGTGCACTGCAGGTATGTGTGCTGTTTTTTTTTTTTTTTACTTTCTGAAAAGAATTTGGAGATTTTTTTATCGTCTGCAGTAGGGAAAATTCTCTGAAAATTTAAATAAAACGATCGACCTGATTTGCACTGGTTATTAGTGAAATTTATAAATTATTTTATGTAAAATTGAAGGCTCGAACGTTCGTGATACGAGTGATTAGGAAGAAGAGAAATGATCAAGACGAACACAATGTTGCTGGTGCAATTAAATATGCCGACGTTTCGACGTTTTTATTTAACGTCCTCATCAGGGCTAATAAAAAAATGCAGGAAAAACTTAAGTTAGAGATTTTTTATAAGATGCTCAACTGAGAACCATTCGTTTTTTAAATACTATATTTAAATAATAATGTTAAAGGTTAGTAGTATTTAAACACAATGTTGCTGGTGCAAAATTAAATATGCCGACGTTTCGACGTTTTTATTTAACGTCCTCATCAGGGCTAATAAAAAAATGCAGGAAAAACTTA